>APFE030486941.1:92642-120746 GCA_000404065.3 Pinus taeda | reverse complement strand
GTAATTTCTAGTCAATCTGAGCCGTTCATTAGGCGGATGATCTGACGGTAGAACTTATGTTTAGTTTAGGGTTTTTCGCCCTAGAAGGCAACCCCTCTCTTTGTATGAGGGCATTGTATTTTGAGGCTGTGAGATAGATGTGTATTTTGTGTGAGCGAGAAACAGAGAGGTGAGACTGTGAGAGAAGACAGAGGATATTATAGCGGATTTGCTGTAGGTTGTGTCTCTTCATTTTGCTGGATAATAGAAAGGAAGGACTGGCTGTTCGGGTTGGACGTAGCCCAAACTGGGTGAACCACGTATATCTGTGTCTCTCTTGTTTTGTGCATTTTCTGTGTTTATATTTCTGCATTATTTCATGTGTTCCATTGCTTCGTAATATATAATTTTCTAACAGGCACAAAGGGCTACCACCTATCATTGCAAGATTTCCATCTCCCACAATGAACATTGGCTAGGAGGACTACCCATCAGTTGTTGTATAATTCCTTCTCCAGACACAAGTCTCATGCATACTCAAACTACTCCTGGTTGATCATACCCTTGATCTCAGCAACTGACTCTAGCAACTACCTTTATCCATCAAGTTGTTTCTCACCGAGCTCCAACTTGGACACTATCACGAAGTCCTCCAACAGACCATAAGTGCCCAATCCACATTCACACTTGGTCCACTCTCACGCTGCCCTCCAACAACCCATGAGTGACCAAGTCCATGATGTAGCATCTGCACCTAGTTAGGGCATCCTCACACCTAAGAGACCCTTACACACGAATTTCCATAGACTTCTCCAACTCTACCCTTTTCTCTGCAAATAGAGAAGTTATTGTACAAATCTAGGCTCCAACAATTGTTGCAAATCTGCCCACTGATTAGGGCATCTAAAAGTCCATGTCAACATAATAACTTGGCTGCTACAGTCTTCCAAACATAGTCCTCTCCTAGGACATCCTCCAACTAGCATCCAACTGTCACCAAGGATTCATCTACAACCTTAGCTCACTGCTGCCTCCTTGACCTTGAGTTCTGTGCATGAATAAGATTGGTTAGGGAACACAACAACCCTACACCGGTTCCCTAATATTGTCCACATAGGTTTCTTACATCATCTGAAGGTTCCTTCGTGTTCTAGGTGTTGTTTTAGGGTATGGGCATGTCCACAAAGCTCCTTACAACAACCAACTTAACCCTGAAGCAAATTGTGCACTTTAGCACTATGAAAAAACCCCTACATATAAGAAGAACACCCTTGTTTTTCTCATTGTCCTTAGAGTTGACTACGAACTGATTAGGAAGGCCTTTCTAGGTTTTTCAACCCTCTAAGTTCACCTCCCAACCACTGTTGTAACAACCTCTCATTGTGGCCCTAAAATAGAGATATACGAACTCAGAATATGCACAAAACAATATTCACTTACCTCCATTTATTGCAGCCCAGTCTGCAAGGGAAATGCATCAAGAATAGCCCACAGATATTCCCTTAACTATCCTTCCTAGTGCCTTAGAGTTGTGGCTTTCTCCACAGATAAATCCGCATTAAAATTCAAAGAGAACTCCTCTCAAAACTTGGCTACAGTTTCCTTCATCTTGCCTTAGATCCACACTTCAAGCGTAGAGACAATCCATGGTATAACATGACTTGGGATGTGAATCTTATGTCTCACATTTGACCTTAATTTATAGCCCATACAAGGGTTCCAACAAATATGCAAGGTGGGCTTGTATAACTGTCCAAAGACACAAGCTGACATGACTTGTCACCCATAAAACCCTACTTGCAACTTCAAAAGTTTATATCTCAAGTTCTAGAGCTTTGATTTGGGTGATTTTCGAAGCGTTGGAATCAACACACCAAGATCTATCATCTCAAATTTATCATGCTCAAATTCATCATGGTTTTGGCCCAAATATTGATGGGTGCAAAACCCCATGCTTGGATTCCAATCCCACAAGCCTAATTGTGGCGCTTTGCCCTCCAAACCTTGAACACTAGGGCTTGGAGTACCTCCCAAGCTACACAAAAATCAACACTCCCTCTTAGTGATGGAAGTACTTCCAAGACTAGGAATTAATCATCATCATTCAACAACACTAGCCCATCTGGCATCCATCACTGCAACATAACCTATAGAATGTATCCTAAAATCTCAGCGGTGCCTCTACCTCATCACATCCGAACTTGAAAATCCTAAACCTCCATAGGGCTGCTCCCTCTGAGACTAGACTCCCTTTGATCCTACACGATCTACACTGGCTTAGTCCTATAAGCACTCATCCTCCTGGATCAAATAAAACTCATGCAAATCCCACCAATCTCAAATATGCAACATCACGATCCGATGAAGACTCTAGCCTACCAACCCATAGTCCATCACATGAAGCCATCTCGATCAACCTGATCTCATCCAAGCCAAAGAAACCCTCGAGCTATCGCAACCATCCATGACAAATCAATGAAGGTCCATGATCAACAATCTGCCTTACAACAAACGATTGTTCACTAAGCTCACCACCAATCCATGAGAACTCCCAACCCATCTCTCCATGTAACCTGTCAAGACCAAATCTCCACATCCTCAGCTGAACCCTTTGGTCCATGATCTAGACACCCACAACTCCCTCTGAGTTGCTTCGATGTGCACACTCTGATTCACTGTCCCTCAAAGTAGCTCAGATATGCTCTAATACCATGTCAAATTTCCACAACCTTAGGTCTAGGATAGAGTCTTAAAATCTCTAACGCTACCAAACCAATAATCTCAACGATACTACTTTGCACAGTGGAATATAAACAACAGTAAATCAAACATACACAAAATATAGACACATTTTTACATTTTTCAACCCAACTTTGTCATATTAAACAACATATAATACAACAATTTGGGGCTCCCGTGCGAGGGACAATGGCCCTCATACATCCATTGATACAAGATACAAAATTGGGGCTTGGTGTCAGTACATCGATGTCTAATGTTCCCTCAAAAAGATAATTTGACCATCTGGTTGTCGCATGATATCTCAAATCCTCTCGGTCGTACCCTGTACTTGTTGGGTCCTTCAGCTCCTGATATGTAACTCTTACCTCTATCAATGCTCCAAGGCCATCTGGCCACTGAATCTTGGTTATCCAATATTCTCACTAGTTGATTGTTCGTCCATCAATGCATCAACACGCCGAGACTCCCGTTGAGTTGTTCACAACTCTGTTTGTGAAAAACTCTCAATCTACCCACTGTTGATCCTTAGCTACTCAGGGACTTCAACCCACTATGGTCTTCCTATGATGCACCGATGAAGACCAACATAGGGCACGAAGGGCTAGAACCTATCACTGTAAGATGTCCATCTCATAGAATGAATATGGGCTAGGAGGACTAACCATCATCTGCTGTAGAAGTCCTTCTTCACACACAAGTCTCAGGCTACTCAAACTACTCCTAGTTGATCGGACCCTTGAGCTCATCAACTGCCACTCTAGAAACTACCTTTGTCCACCAAGATGTTACTCATCGGGCTCCAACTTGGACACTATCACGTTTTCCTCCAATAGACCATAAGTGCCCAATCCACATTCACACTTTGTCCACTCTCATGCTACCCTTCAACAATCCACTAGTGACTAAGCCCACGTTGTAGCATCTACACCTAGTTAGGGCATCCTCACACCTAGGAGACTCTTACACACGACTACCCATAGAATTCTCCAATTATGCCCTTTTCTCTGCAATAGAGGAGTTATTTCAAAAATCTATGCTCCAAAAACTACTGCAACGTCTGCCGATTGATTATGGCATCTAACAATCCCTGTCAACCCAATCACTTGGCTGCTATAGTCTTACAAATCTAGTCCTTTCCTAGGAAATCATCCAACTAGCATCCAATTGTCACCAAGGAGTCATCTGCAACCTTAACTCACTGTTGCTTCCTTTCCCTTGAGTTTTGTGCATGCATAAGACTATTTAAGGCACACAATGACCCTACACCAGTGCCCTAATCTTCTCCACAAATCTAGGCTCCAAAAACTGATGCAATATCTGCCGACTGATTAGGGCATATGAAAATCCATGTCAACCCAATCACTTGGCTGCTATAGTCTTACAAATCTAGTCCTCTGCTAGGAAATCCTCCAACAATCATCCAAATGTCACCAAGGAGTCATTTGCAACCTTAACTCACTGCTGCCTCCTTTCCCTTGAGTTTTGTGCATGCATAAGACTGGTTAAGGCACACCATGAACCTACACCAGTGCCCTAATATTCTCCACAGGTTACTTACATCAGTTGAAGGTTCCTTGGTGTTCTACGTGATGTTGTAGGGTATGGGAACCTCCACAAATTCCCTAAAACAACCTACTTAACCCTAAAGAAAACTTCCCACTTCAACACTGTAAACAAATAGTACATACAAGGAGAGCACCCATATTTTTCTCGTTGTCCCTAGAGATGACTACAACCTAATTAGGAGGGCCTTTCTAGGCCTTTAGACCCTCTAATTTCACCTCCCAATTGCTGTTGTAACAACCTCTCACTTGGGTCCTGAAACAAAGATATACGAACTCAGGATATGCACAAAACAATATTCACTTACCTCCATTTACTGTGGCTTAGTATACAAGGAAAATTCATCAATAATTGCCTACAAGTATACCCTTAAATATCCTTCCTAGCTACCTTAGATCTGTGACTTTCTCCATAGATAAATCCACGCTAAAACAGAGAGAGGATCCCTCTCAAAACTCTGTTGCAGTTTCCTTCATCTTGCCTCAGATCCACACTTCAAACACAGAGATAATATGTGGTGTAAAGTGACTTTGGCTGTGCATCTTATGTCTCACATTTGACCTTAATTTATAGCCCTTACAAGTGTTCCGACAAATATATAAGGTGGGCTTGTACAACTTTCCAAAGACATAAGCCGACATGACTTGTCACCAATAAAACCCTACTTGCAACTTCAAAAATTCATATCTCAAGTTCTAGAGCTCCGATTTGGGTGATTTTTGAAGCATTGGAATCAATACATAAATATCTATCACCTAAAATTTTCTCATGCTCAAATTTATCATGGTTTTGGCCCAAATCCCGATGGGTGAAAGACCCCATGCTTAGGTTCCAAGCCCACAAGCCTACTTGTGGCACTTTGCCCTCCAAACGCCGAACACTAGGGCTTGGAGTACCTCCAAAGCTACACAAAAAAAAACAATATTTACATCCATATAAATACGTACATATATCAAAACATCACACCAAAACATATGCCAAAACATATACCAAACATCATACCAAAACTTCTTTGCCTCAACTGGAAAACAATGAAGGATACATAGCCCTTATATGATTCACCATCTCCCATGTAGCTTCATTGGGTCCATAGTGCTTCCTTTGCACTTTAACTTTCTAGATTGATTGGTTCCGAAGCATGAGCACTTTTTTCTACAATATACACTGAGGCTCCGACTGGAAATATCCATCTAGCTCGACTTGCAAAACAGACCAGTCAATCACATGATCAACATCTTTAACATACTTCTTAAGTAACGACACATGTAAAACATCATGTCATTTGATTGTCAGAGGCAGTGCAAGTCGATAGGCTATTGGCCCAATCCTCTCAATAATCCTGAAAGGTCCACAAAACTGTGGTGCCATCTTGGCACATGATCTGATCCGAAAGGAGCTCTTATTTGATTTTATGCATAAGTACACCTGTTTTCCAACCTGGAACTCCTTGAGAAACCTGTTCTTATATGCATAAATATTTTTCCTATCCCCTGCTACTTCAAATTCTTCTTGATTACTTCATTTCCCACTCCATGTCTTCCAACATGTCTGGTCCAATCAACACCTTATTAACCGAATCACTCCAACTGATGGAAGTATTGCGAATCCACCCATACAATGCCTCAAACAAATCATATTTAAATATTCTTGATACTCATTATTGTAATAAAACTATACCAGTGGAAGATACTCTTCCCACTTCCACTGTTGATGCATCACATACATCCTTAGCATGTCCTCATATATCCTGTTGACCCTCTCAGTATGTCCATTTGTCTGCAGATGATAAGATGTACTGAAGGCCAACTCTATGCCCAAACCCACAAACAACTCCTTCCAAACTTTGGAAGTGAACTTCACATCCCTGTCAGACATAATCTTCTTTGGAACACCATGTAATCTCACGATATCCCTAATGAAATCCTGTGCTAGATCGCTAGTTGAGAATATAGAATTCACTGGAATGAAGTGTGCAACCTTTGTCAACCTATCCATGACAACCATGATGGAATCATGTTGTCTCACTGTCCTTGACAATCCTGTTATAAATTCCATGGAAATTACCTCCCATTTCTACTCTAGAATCGCAATTGGCTATAAAAGTCCATCTGGATGATTACACTCTACCCTCACCCACTAAAAATCAAGAAACATATCCACAAACTCTGCTACATCCTTCTTCAAATTCTTCCAATAATAAAACTTCTTCACTATGGTCAATGTCTTCTAATAGCCTGGGTGACTTGAATATGGTTTTGCATGAAACTCCCTCAAGATCACTTTCTTGAGATCACTGCTATTTGGAACATATATCTTGTCTCTAAACCTAACAAATCAATTTGCTATAAGACAATAATCCACATCTTGTGCACTTGCACCTGTACCTGTACCACTACCTGCATAACTACCTGTACCTATACCTGTACTCTACTACAACCTGTGCACAATCTCCATATATGTCCTAACATCCTATTGACCTGTCTACAAGATCCTATCCTATAGATCTATCCCATAGGAACCCATAACTACTATATGATTTACCTGTATCCACTTGTTAAGAGCATCTGCGACCCTTTCCCCTTTCCTTTGATGTATCTGATCTCAAAACTGAACTCATTGATCATGGCCAACCATCTAGCTTGTCTGGAATTCATATTTGGCTGGTCAAACAAATATATCAACCCACTGTGGTCACTCATCAATACAAACCTCCTGCCAAGAGTATAGTGCCTCCACATCTTCAATGCATGTATGATCGCTACTAGCTCAAGATCTTGCATCAGATAGTTCTTCTCATACTCATTCAGTTTCCGTGACTCATAGCACATGACCTGTCCTTCTTGCATAAGGACTCCACCAAGTCCTTTTTTGCAAGCATCTATTCATACTACAAATTCTTTGTTTGAATCTGCAATCTTTAACACTGGTGCATGTGTCAACAACTGCTTGAGCTACTCAAAAATATCCTCACACTCCTCAGTCCATTCAAACTTCGTACCTTTCCTCTACAATGATGTAATAATATAATAAATCTATGAGAAGTTCCTGATGAACCTCCTGTAGTAACCTGCCAATCCCATGAAGGATCTCACCTCATCTACATTTCTAGGAGCTTCCCACTCCATGATGTCCCTTATCTTTTCTAGATCTACTACTATGCCCTCCTTGGAAACAACATGTCCCAATTAATGTACCCCAGTCTGAAAGAAACTACACTTTCTGAGCTTATCATACAACTGATGCTCTCTCAACAATCTCAACACTACCGCTAAATGCTTTACATGCTCTCTTCATTTTTTGAATATACCAATATATCATCAATGAACACAATAAAAAATTTGACCAAATACAGATGCAACACCTTATTCATCAAGCACATAAAGGTAGATGGAGCATTAGTTAAACCAAATGGAACTAAAACAAACTCATAATGCCCATACTTGGTCCAAAAAGATGTCTTGTAGATGTCCTCCTCTTTGATGCATACCTGATGAAATCTGGAGCTCAGGTCAATCTTTGATAACATTGTTTCCCCCTTCAACTGATCGAACAAGACATCAAGCTTTGATAACGAGTATCTGTTCTTGATGGTCACTTTGTTCAACTGCCTATAGTCAATGCATAATATGAGAGTAACATCCTTCTTTTTCACAAAAAATACCAACGTGCCCCAAGGTGATACACTTGCCCTAATGTATCCCTTGGAAAGCATCTCTTTCAGCTGCAACTTTAACTCTACCAACTTAGGTGTGCTCATCTTGTAAGTTTCTTTTGATGCTGAATCTTCCCCTAACACTAACTCAATAGAAAAGTCCACTTCCTTGAGAGGTGAAAAATCTGAAATATCCCTAAGAAACACATCCTAAAACTATTGTAGGACCAGGCAGGCTGCTCAAAGCATCTGCAACCTCAACTTCCTTACCTTTTTCAATAGAGATATGTAAAGAAAATAACACACACCCTTTCTTGTGACTACGTTTTTCCTGCATAGTTGTCACCATGCTAACTGATGGGGCTTTCTTCTTTCCCTATAAGACTCTTGGTTCCCCACTGTCATCCAAGAAATCAATGGCTTTTTTGTAACAATCCACCTTAGTCCTATGAAGGTACAATTAATCCATGCCCAACAACATATTGTACGATCCCAACAACAATACATTAAAATGTGTTGTGGTGGGCATAACATTCAAATCAAATGCACAAGCTCTTACCCAATGGTGAACTCACTTCTTTGTACCTGTAACTATCTGCACTAACCAACACTCTGCATGCACTTCTTTGTTCAAACCACACTTATCCATGAGGTTAGGACTAACATAACTATAATTAGATCGAAAGTCAATCAAACTAGAAACAACTTGATCACAAAGATTATTGTCCATATCGATGATAAATGCATGATGGTATGCTTGTATGTTTTCCAATGCTTTATAGATATGAGGAATGCTCTGACCAACATCCACAACTGTCTATGCCTCCTGGGCACTATAATATGAGGCCTACCACTCTACTTCGGTGGAAAATATCTCTTAAGGTGTTCCTTACCGCATGTCCAACTCTCCAACTCTCCAGTACCATCACCTCTATGCTGCTACTGTGATCCATGTCCATGTCTAGCTGCATTAAACTTCTTTTGTGGGTCCATATTTTATTTCTCTTCTGCATTCTGAGGCCTTGTTCTTTTCGGCTTCCATTTACCTTTACCTTTATCTATCCCTTTCCATCCTTGCTGAGATTCATTCTTACGCTTTGACTGTTCATAGAAATGGTTCAATTTCCCAATAACTTTGTTAAGTGACCAAGGCTAATCATACTCAATCCGATCTCTAAATGTTCATGGAAAACCATGGAAAAATCACTGAAGTTTAGCCTTCTTATCTTTATGATACAATACATACCTCAATAGCTCTAGGAACTTAGTTGTGGACTCTTCATCTGTCATTGATCCCATCTTTATCTCATAGAATTATTTGGCCTTACTATCGTAGTACATTTCTGACAAGTACTTCTTCCTGAAAATCCTCTTGAACTCATGCCAAGTCAAGTCTTCTTTCGTAATGTCTCTAACCTGCTTCAAATCTTCCCACCAGGTATCTGCTTTACCTCTCAGGCCAAAGATAATTACTATGGCCTTGATATTATCTGTGTAGTTATGTAACTCAAATAACTTCTTCATCCCAAGTATCCAAGCCTATGCATCTTCCAACTTCTTCACATCTCCATCAAAAGTAGGTGGCTTTGATTTCTTAAATTCATCTAATAATTATCCCCTATCACTCCTCCTGTAAGGATGATAAGGATGACGATCATGATTCCTATCATAAACATAACTAGAATAATACCTGTGTCTACCACCTCTCCTATCTGAAGTGTCCAACAACCTACCATCTCTAACCGTGTCATCTCTATCTTACCTATGACCACCATGATACCTACTTCCCTATGCCCCATTAGTTTTGTCCTCCTGTCCATCGGTGATCCGAAGTGGCCCTTGTTGTTGCAATTCTGACAAACTCTGAAGGAGTATTGTGTTAACCTTTACTTGTTTATCTTGTGCCTACATGATTTTGTCATTGCCCTCCTTACAACTCCTTATCTCTTCCTTCAAGCTTCTTAACGTGTCTGCTAAATCATAAGAGTTCCCAACACCATGCTTCTCATCTGATTCATAGGGAGAATCTTTGTAGTCTACCATCTTTCTAGTCATTTTGATCTCTTTCCTGCAAGGAATACTATGTCAGCTAAAACAAACCACACTAAATCAACGTACCTTATCATACTTCAGGGATGATATCTCATCTACAAGATCATCAAATCAATGTAATACATGTGTAACATAATCATAGAAACATGTAGACATGTAATACATAAGAATATAACCATGTAACCATCAGTCTAGGTAGAGTCCAGTCATCGATGCATGATCATATCAACTACACATACTGTGACCTCATGCATGGCAACAACAAACATACCAATGTACACTAAAAATACACAAGCATAAAACAAATGTAACTAATCATACACTCATGATGACACACTTCACAACAACAACATCCTCTTTCACATGGCAACATCACTGCGATCATGACCGACACCATGCATATGAAATAAGCATATAAAACACAAGGTTGATTAACACATGTGCGACTGACATGAATGCATGACCATCACACATCACCCATCCAGTCCAAGGGGTGAACCATGCTCTGATACCACTTTGTAATATCCTCCTCCCACATATACCCAAGTAACGAACCAACTAGGGTAAACATGTGACAAGATGCTACTATGATGGGATTCAACCTCCTATGTGACCTTAAGGAAGTGGAATCGACAAAAACACAATATACATACCTTCCACATCAACATGAGGACTCCCAGGAACCATCCCAACCTTTCAGCAAACCGCCCCTGGGCCCCATTGAGTTTTTAAATCAATTAACACCCAGACTCCCCCATGCTATGGGCATGCCAGCGTTTAGAGGGCTCCCACAACATGGCATACTAGCATCCAAGGATTGTTTTGCTCAATGTCATGCCAACGTCCCTAGGATTTGAGCCTCTTTTTAAAGCCTAGAACCCAAGTCACTATCGAGAATTAAATGACACCTTTAGAATAGAAAGATAACAAGGGAATGCCACTACAAATGTAATTATTTGAAAAAGCCTTTGACTGAACCACTATTAGATATGACAAGCATTTTGTCAAACATGCCACAAATATGTAATCTATAGGTGTACACAACATATTTAAGCATAGGGGTCTCATACTTATCTGAGAATCACTAAGAAGCATTGTTCCCTTATATCATTAGTTGCATTATCATCTATTAGGTCATAGATACATTTTTCATTCATTTACAAATCAAAATAGGAGGAAATCCATACGTCATCACTGTCATAATACATGCTCATAACCAACATAATGACAACAAAAATATCAAGGATACATTAGCCATAAAATCCACATATAATCCAATACATTTATAGATAAGATATGAAGGAGAGAACCTCTTATTAATGAATGCAAAATCCAACACGGGATGGGGCTAACAAGTTCCACCCATCCATAAAATGGCTAAGCCAAATATCTCTTCATTCATTCACCCCCGTGCCATATTCCAAGCCTGAATGTGGGACTCAAACCAAAATAACCAACCAAGGCATCCCAAGGCTAAACCACCACACCCTCTTTAATAGAAAACCAAGCTTTACCATAATCCATCCTGGATCACTAGGCCAAACAAGCATAGATTTCACCCGATTTCTCAACCTACACCGTGAGGAATTTTCGTCTCCTAGTCTCTCAGGATTTACCACAATGCACACCAGATCACTAGGCCCTAAACTGAGACCCACTCTCTAGGATTTGCCGAATATCCCATCCCAAAATTACTAGGCCTAATGGAGAGCACCCACCTCTAGGCTTTACTGTATATCCCACCATTCACCAGTTAAGGATTCCTAGGCCCACCGAGGCAACAAAAAATACAGATTTACTGCAACCCATAGTCCAATTCAGGGATCACTAGGCCATTTTTTCTATCATTTGGAGATCCACCTCACTTAGCTTTGAATCCATCTGAAAATCCAACTCAACCAAAACATGAGAACCCCATCACACCATGGCTATCCGGAAATGACAAGGCTAGGCTGAAAACACTGTCACACCTGGAAAAACCCATGCCATAACAACAAAAGAACCACTTGCAATACCATTCATGCTAAATATAGCAAGGAAAACACACATGCAAATCAATACTTGCAAAGAATCCTGTTGTAGCTGCTTGATTTTCCCCTTCCTTGATTGCTCCTTCCTTCCTCTTTACTTCTCTGCCTTTCTTGATCTAATGCCAAAGTGCTCCAAGAAAAATTTAAGTGTCCAAGAGGAGAGAGAAAGAGAGAATAATGAGAGAGCTCCAAAACTGAACTAACAAAAGGTACCAATTGTTCCTAAGAAGCCTTTTTATCACTTAGGCCTCTAATTTCTACATTTTCCATTAGTTTCCTTCATTTTCCTCCTCACATGCAACCTGTAACCTTTCACCTTCATTTTATCCTAATTTACGTTATTTTCATAAATAAATGTGCCAAAAATGCCATTTTTCCTTTCCAAAGCCTTAGCAATTGCCTTTGCCAATTTCCTTAACCGTAATAAACCAAATGAACACCCACACTGGGATGACTTTCCAAACATTCAACTTGGAATAAGTGTCCCATCAACCTGGTTATTATTTTTTCCTTTATTAACTTTTATTACATGGAATTTTTACCAGGGTTGTTATAAACAATGCCACATAAGAACAACATAAGAAAAACATGCACAAATAGAGACACCAGGATTTGGCCAGAGACTAGGGAAAAACCCCACAAGGGGGACACTTGAAATTCAATTCTTCTTCTTATATTATATATTCATCAATTCGTCAACTAAGATACAAATTATATCAATAGTGAGATACATCATTACAACATGCCTCCTAGGGCCAATCCAATTTAGTTCACAACTTCGATTGTGAACTGACTTCCAATAAAAAAATGATTCCATGAAATCTTCTTCTGTATCACTATTGCAAAAAACAATGTCATCATCAAGCATTGCCACATTTGGTTGGCTATATCAAGTCACTACCATACATATTAGGTCATTATGTAGCAAGATCATTGTTACATCATAGATTATTATAGAAGATTTACTGCCATCGTGAGATCATGTCATCATGTATCCATAACAACAAGAGTATTGTCACATGCCACCATCAAAGGTCATGATCACACAATGTATCATCTATGTAACAACCATATGAAGGTTATTGTTGTATCACAATAGATCTAAGTCACACACATATATAGTTCATTGTCTGTCTCATTCGCATATAGGCTAAAGTCTCACTGTCAAGATTTATATAATCATGACATTGTCATAGCATATATCTAGAACAAATTTATTGTCATTATTATATATATTACCGTCACGAATAACATCAAAATCTATATCATATAACCATACATCCTAGCTATACAAATTTTTCATCCAACCATTCATTGTTGTAGTCTTCATGCAAGTATCACAACACGCATATGTTATAACCAAATGATACTATTGTGTGAGCCATCATATAGTATACTGGTATAGAGAAAGCATTGTAACATAGAGCGATACCGCATTTTCCTTGACAATACATACCACAGAGCGTCCACGCACTACAATGCCACTATATAGAATTCTAGTGCGATGCCACTGTGATGAATACTAGAGCGATGTCATTGTAACCAATTCTAGAGCGATGCCATCATTCCACATATTCGATCCACAAACAAGAGAAATACCACTAATGACACAGATTCTATCCATATACAAGAGTGATGACACAAAGGACATAGTTTTTATCCATAGACAAGAGCGATGCCACAAATGCATAGATGTGAACACAAAAGAATACATATGTGAGCTACAGGGTATTCGAATAACAAGGTATGAGATAACGATCCACAATAAATGTATATATACCACAAATGGCATATGAGAACCACATAAAGTATAGTTGTGGGCCTCTAAAATTTTAATGCGATCCACTGTAATTAACAATGAACCATTATATGAGCTGCAAGTAATAAAGGAATCCATAGAAGGAAATGTAATATGAACTATCAACAATCCATAATAGAGATAGACACAAGCCATAAAATAGTGTGAGCTAGATAGATAATGTTTTCATTCACTAATCTGTTTCAAATGAGTCACAAGGGTTTTCCTTATATACACTTCGACGTGGTGTCTATTGGTGATTGAGAGGTCGATTTCGATAATTTGGATGGGAACACTTGAATTCAAATTTGGTTGTAAAAAATATGTTTAAATATATTTCCAAATGCTTCTTGCCTAAGTGGAAAAGTTATCAAAAATTATTATTTTGACCAATTTATAATTCCTTGGGGCAACTAGGCTTCCTTTAGGATCTTTGGGTTTCCCTTTGGGGAAATTCATCCCAAGTATTCCCAAATTTCAACAAACGGACAACCTTCTAATAAATTATAGCAATGGGTAGTTTTCCACTAACCAAACTCCAAGACTATTTAAGAAACACCACTTCAATTTTGAGAAGTTACTAATTTACATAAATTCAATGCCTAAGAGCACTTTACTTCCTAAAAGAACAACCTTCTAAGAAATTAGAGCAATAGTTAGTTGGCCACTTACCCAACTACAAGAATATTTAACATAGACATTACACTTGATTAAATTTTTGAGGTTCTTAAGGACATTTGGGTTGGGAGATATCAAGGTAGAGTAAACCCTCAAGAATGAGGAACCAAGCAAAGAAATATTCCACTTTGTAAACAAAAGAGTTAAGTTAGTTCTTGGATTTTAACATATGAATATTTTTCAATTAAATGTTGAACCCGGGTTAATGATAGAGCTTTAGACTATATAATTCTTAATGGGATATTGGATAGTGTAAGCCCTCATCTACTATGACATAGAGTGCCAAATATCTAATGAACACCTTTGTTTGATGAAATTGAACTATACCCACCCTTAATCTTCATATGATACAAAGAAAAGTATATTGAAACCTCAAAGAAAAATATTTCCAAGACACTAATTAAAAATAAATGAACTAAATCCTTAAGCATGACTATAATGAAAGTCTAGTTAATCCTATCAAAAGCATAGTAATATAACTATATTAGCATAACTATGCCAATACTACCTTATAATATGAATATATTATCATAAATATGTTAATATTAAACCTAATTAATCTAATGATATATAGTAATATTAAATAATATTTATTTATATTCCCATTGTTAATCTTGCTAATAACGTCCAATTTTTGGATGTTTTCTTGGATGTAGTATAATTGTTTTGGACAAGAAATGGATGTAGTTATGTCTAAAAGACCCTATAACAAGAAATTATAAAAGTTTCCTCTCAAGGGGGTCACTCCATTTTGTTTGTGATGCCAAAGAGATTTTATATTACTCGGAATGGTTTGTAGCTTGACAAAATACAAAAAACACTCTAAAACATGGCAATGGAGAGGCGAGGAGAGGACCAGGGGGATGCAAGAAGATTCTCTTTTCAAGGAAATGAAATATAAAGGATAACCTTATAATTCTAAAATAGGTTAAGTAAGATTATCAAGAATACTATTAGAGAAAATGAGTGTTTTCATGATTCTTTGTTAGTAAGATGCATACATTAGAGAAATCAAATTTCAACGAAGAACTCATAGCAAGGTACCATGATAATTAACATTCATGTCATTTATTCATGATTTTTAAAACTACAAGGAATCGTGTTGAGTGAGGGAGGACATCATCTAATTCTAGGTATATTGTGATAATTTTTTCTCTTCCAATGTATAAAGTCTCATGATTACATAGATTATTGAGAAACACAATATATTGTTTTCCCAATTTATCTTTCTTATCTTCAACAATGTCAATGTAGACATAGAAGTTCCATAAGATAAATAAAATATCACAAAAAATATAATACATGGATCAACAATACTAATTTTAAAGGAAAATCCTTCTCAAAGGCCTGGCTTAACATGAAGCATGCCAATATGTGAATCCACTACCCATTTTGACATTCAGTGTGCCATAACATTTTTTTTCTCACATAGCATGAATGAGAAAGATATGTTGCAAATAAGGATGAAATCCCTTTCTCTATAAATATTTTAATGAAGGTCCAATTCTATTTGGATTTTTTTTTACCCACACCACTTGAAGAGATTCTATACCTACTTCGATTGCAAAAACCATTTAAAAATATACCACCCTCACCTTTGCAAAATTATGTGATTACCATATACGAGCACATTTAAGAGTCTATCAATGTGCTTCTTAAATATAAATCACACCCCCTACACCACATCTTTCCAGGTTCCCCATCAAAAAAGCCTAAACAATATCTTTATCTACATCCAGATGTCAAATAAGCCTTCCTTTCTTTTCTTTTGAAGATCATTTCCTTATTACATGTGAATGACATTTTGAGGAGTTATAAAGGGGATTGATGAATGCCTTAGAGTTTGACACATTCCTTACTATCCAAATCATCTACAATATATTGGAAGGAAGCGAGCAATGTGTATTGAAGCATTTGGATCCTAGGGAAATGGCTCCATACGTTCTTTTATATAGGCTCACTCCCACATGTCAATCTTCTCATTATAGACCATAATTCTAGAGAAAAATGACATTTGATAAAGAAATATGGTAAAGTTTCTTCACTTTCTCTTGAAAGGTAACAAATTTGAAGGCCTTTCCAACATCTTTTCCGGTCTTGACCAAAGCAAGTACCTTGTTTTCCAATAGGAGCCACAAGAACATCTTAGATTTATGAGGATATTGAAGCTTCTATATTGATATCCACCAACAATCCAAGTTATCATCCAAATGAATCATGAAAACTTTATCTCACATTTTGGCCATGTATGATCCATATAATTTGCATAATAAGAAATTTGAAGAACCCTTAAAATTGATAAAAATAGAAATTGTCCATTATACCACCAAATTTTAACTTAACCTCAAGACCTCAATTAATTTACATCTATAGTCCCATGAGGTGTCAGATCCTTGGTGCAACTCTTTGCCAATGTAATGGCACCTACATGAAGAAACTATAAGGGCCATTAGAGAAAATTCTAGCTCTAAAATGGGATTCCTAAAGATAATTATAAATTAATTGTTAAAATAATAAAATAAGACTTAAAATTTTTCAAAGGGAAAGAAAGAAACCACTCTTTTTATTGTATTTTGGACTTATATCCTTATAGGTTTACTAAAATTTCAAGTGCATACACTTTCTAGATTAAAAATATTCATCCAACTAGTGCTTACACTTGAAATTTGAATTAACCTATAAGGATATAAATAAAAAATATGATAAAAATAATAGTTGCTTTCTTTTTCTTTGAAACTATTTACCATTATGTTTGACATCATCATCTTAAATCACACAAGCTCTTTTAAAATTGATGTTGATAGAACATTTTTTAAGACCCATTTTTCTCTAATATCTATTGGAAACTTATAATTATCCTTGCCTCTGATTCATGAGTATGTTTCCACCTTGAGCTTTGTGTCATTTCTAACTAGAACAAAACAAATATATTGATCATAGAAAAGGATTTAACAATAGCTTTACACATAATATATTTATCATTATGATGTTTGGAAGGAATTCTTATCCATTCTTATACATTGAGTAGCTAAATGTACTTCCTCACCATAAAGGCAAATGTTATACACCAAGTAGGGTTTTCACTCTACTCAAGGCATTTCAAATTGGATTATTAGATTAGTTTGCACTGTTTCATCCAACTACCCAATTTAAAATGACTTGGGAAAAGTCAGAATCTCTTCCTACCATATAACCTTCTCCCAACATAATATCTTACCACAATCCATGCGACCAAATCATCTTCCATCCACTTTTGAATGCAGGGGCTTGGAAAAATAATAAAAGATTTTGAGACCCTAACAACCCCTTAATTCTGGTTTTTTCTAGAACATATCAATTGACTAAGAGGATTGTTTCCACCTAAATAAATGCACTTGGTGCACTAGACAATAATTTTCCTTTCTACTCAATGGTAGAGCCATAACTAGTTTTTCTTAAGTAACCATTGATGTTAGTCTCAAAACCCAAGTAAAACTATTATAGAAGTAAGCCTAATGAAAAGGGAGAATGAATATAATAATTATTGATGGGTTCCTATCAATCCATGAAAAGTAATTGTATATTTCTAAACAACCACCTTCATAATGTGGTAGCCCCAAATAACTTTAGTACCTTGTATATGTACTTTATATACCCCATTGATACATCCTTCAAACCTAGACATCATTGAAAAATGACAAATGATAATGAATAGATCCCTACCCACCTACATTCCTTTTCATGTTGTTAAGATGCTAAGACTCTTGATTGTACAATGAAGAGGAAAATAAGAGGGGATAATTTACAACCTTGTTTCAATCCCCTAGTCAACTTGAATTGAGAGGTATGATTGATCCAATCTTGAAAATAGTGAAAAATATTGATTTGAAACATTCATCTACCCACTTAACAAATGACAGCTTGATTTCCACATGCATCATAAGTAAACTAAGATATAACAAGTTCAATTGGTTTTATTTGTTATATAAATCGATTTTTGACTACAAACACATATGTTTTGTATTTTTATAATGTAAAATTTCTTGAGAGAATGCTATTTCCTTATGATCTATCTTCTATCTAAAATTTGAAATTGATTACTTGATATTTCTTAGACAATATTGTCTTCAATCATAATTTTATTATCTTGGATAAGATTTTATAAATGACATCACATCATTTGTTCATATGCATCAAAGAAGGAGGGGTTATCTATTTTTGAAATGTTTGCAATGAATCTTGAGTTGTATCCATTGAGTATATTCTATGTAGTTTTATACTCTTTAATCATGATCAATAGGACTTGTTTCAAAACATCACAAAGTCCTCAATAAAATTCCATAGGTCATTCGTATGGTCCTAATTCCTTATCCTTTTAGAAATGTATCGTCTGGAGGAGGAAAAGAATGAATTATCATTTTGGTCATCATCAATCACTCTATTAAAATAAGAGAAAATAACAAGGGGTTCACCTAAAATGGATTTCAATGACTCTCATAAATGTACCCAAAGTGTTGAATTTGTAATGTCAAAATATTCTTAAATATGGAACACAACTTCCCTAATTGTATACGAGGGACTAGATTGGTATTGTGATTTCCTCATCTAAGCATGCCAATGAAAGAGCTTCATATTCTCATTACCCTCCTTCAACCATATAACCCAAGTCTTTCAGTACCAATTTGATTCTTCCCACAATGATAATTCAATATTTTCCTCCTCCAAATGAGGCATTTCATTTTTTGTATTCCTTGAAAAATCCTTGTCCCTACTCTTGATCAATAACTCATATTTGACTTCCTTTAACATTGTTTTCATTTTTCTCAAATTCTCCTAAAATAGTATGTAACATATTCCCATTGTGTGGAAATATTTTATTAATTGACCATTACATATATTATTATATTCTTCATAATTAATCCATTGGTGGTTGAATTTTTAAGGAGATGATGGTTTATGGTCTCCCATAACTATCTAAAATTTGTATGAAGGTGATTATAAGGTCCTCTTGATCCCAACCACACCTTGTAGCATCTTTCTTTTTCCAATAAGTCATTAGACATAAATATAATGTAACCCTTATGTTCCTCCAAGTTGAAGCATATCCCTATGGTTCTATGTTTCAAACCTAAAAATAATTAAGTTTTTGAAGAAATTAATCAACACTATTGTCATTTCATCCCAATCGCCCCCATACTTCTCCTTGCATCAACATTGGGTTAATGTCTCTTTCATAAGTCATGTTTTCTATAGATAAGACCTTGTCATCTAGGAGTGAGGCCCAATATTCTTTACATAGTAGGTTAGGGACATATACCAATGATTATTATTTTTTAATATAATTCCTCTATATATGCATTGGTTTAAAAAAATTAATTACAAACTTTATGGTTATGGATGGATTCCATTGAAAATCTAATACTCATGCTCTGTCTCAAGAATTAATTTCCAAAAAATACCACCATGAAAATAGATTTGTATAAAGCATATTTTTCCATCTCCTCTCTTCATGTTACCTCTCAAACGATTATTACATCCAATTTTTGCTTCTAGAATGATATTCTTATGGTCATTTATTGAGGGACAACCCCTCATATTAAGTGAGAGAATAATCATCTTTATTTTTCATTTAGTCTCCACCAACTCCAAGGCC
Source organism: Pinus taeda (assembly GCA_000404065.3). Taxonomy (NCBI): domain Eukaryota; kingdom Viridiplantae; phylum Streptophyta; class Pinopsida; order Pinales; family Pinaceae; genus Pinus; species Pinus taeda. The sequence continues at coordinate 100,620 of APFE030486941.1, read as the reverse complement.
CCCCTAACTAGGGTGGTGTCATCATGCTTTAATTCTAGATGTCTTTTTATATATTATGGTAGAGAACATCTTTAAGTATATCTTTGTCATAATACCAAGAAGAGCATGATATGCACAACCATGACAAGTTTGGAAAGAAGGGGAATGACCCATCCCTTATTTTATTGGTCACAAGAGATAAATGGCATCATTTCATTAACTTGGGCCAAGTAAGAGATGAAGGTTCTATATTGCCAAATTTGAGTAATCAATTTCCATCATCCCCGTTGATGCTTATTATTAATAACTCAAACGCATAGGAGATTGAGAATGCTCTTCGAAGCAGTATCAAAAATGTTTTGAAAATTGATTACAAATTAAACTGAAATACCATTAACTCCATATGAGAGCAAGTGCAATGGTGATCTATCACCATGCTACCAAAGTGTTTAAAAAGAGATATACACGCTGGTCACCTTTTATGTCTTGATGTTTAAGATATTTTGTTTTTGACATTGTGTATGTATGATACAACCCTCTTATATTAAAGAGTTAATGTAAAACTTTTGTTTCCTCTAAAGTATACGTACTTGCTTAGTCATTGGTTTAAATACACAAGAAACCCTTATGTATAATAAATCAACCAAGAGTCTATTAGTTTCCTTGTAAACAAAAACTAAAATTTATATACAAATAAGTGTAAGTTCCTAATTTACTATATTATCAAAACTATATGTATTTATTTTATTAAAAAAACCAAAGCATCAGATTATTATTATACATAATTGTTATTAAAAGGTTAAAATTTAAATCCAAATCAATCCTCAAGTGATATTACATATTCCTACCTTGTTTCTTTTCATCAACTCTCCTCTCCTCATATGTATTCTTTGATCATCAATTTTTTCACACACAAATCTATGTACAATTTAAGTGTACACATATGAGCAATTTCATCCATATTTTTACCATTTGGCATGTATGCATTCAATTCATGCAAGACTCAATGGAGCATAAAACTATAATCATTTTAGTTGCTTATTTTAATACAAAAGGAAGGGATATGATTATGATTACCTCATTATCTTGGATATACTATATCATGTTGTACTCTAATCCATGTCTAAGTTAGGCGCCCCTCCATCAACTAGGGATTTCGAACCCAATATGGAAGAGGCAATTATTTTAAAAATATTAGTCATTCAAAATACTAGAGGAGATTTTAATCACATTGCATATGCTTGTAACAGATTAACCAAGTTTATATTATTTATCCTACCCCCTCAATATTTAATTGCCTTAAGTTTTGACAGTGCAACAAAAGGCAACTCGAGTAAAGCAGGTTGCAGAGGAATATCTAGAGCTGCTAACTTAGACCCACTATATGTTTATTCTTATTTCTATGGTTTGGTCACAAATAATATGGTGAAACTCATGTCTCTTGAGCAAGGTATTAAAATTTCTATGGTGAAAGGTTATAGATTGATAGAAATCCATGGAGACTCCTTGTTATCCATAAAATATACTAGGAAACTACTTCTTGGCTATCCACCGGATAGAACTATTTATAGTTGGTACCTAAGAGATATGGTAACAAATATAAGTGGCCTATTAATAAATTATGACTACATAATTCCCATACATAAAAAGAGGGAAGGGAATAAGGTGGAATATCAAATGGAGAACTGGGGAAGCCAATAGAACCACGAGTACATTAATGAATCTTGGAAAAAGTTAGAGCAGAGAAGCGATTTCCAAGGGGTCGGGAAAATAGTGGAGCAAGATAAGTTAAATTCTAAAGCCTATATCCACGATGGGGGAGTTTTCCCAACAATACCTTTTTGGCAAGGAGCATAACCGGTTCCAGTTATGAACTACACAATCTAGTGAGACGAATACCGAACAATTGTGTTACACGCGAGATATGGAAATGAACACATTTTTTGCTATCCTCGAGGTTGGAAACTGGTCCCACAATGCCTCCCACATGTTTTGCATGTGGCACAACCTTGGGCTTATGCGCAGGTTCATCTGTCATGGCCATGGGAGATTGAATTCCCTCAACCTTAGTTTAGGGATTTCTTATGTCCCAAGATCTCAAGCGAGATCATTCCTTCTGTCAGCCTAGATATGGATAACCTCTTCAATGGCAGATTGGTTATTTGGTTTAATCATTCTGACAAGGGATTTATGCTCATTTACGAGCTCATCATGTGGTACTATCTTGGTTTTGTTAAACTCAGAACCTCTCCCACTTCCAAAGCTTGAATTTTCCCAAGTCTTTAATGAATAACCAATGCGGAATTAAGAAATGCTTGAAAATATAGGCATATGCTTGTTATTGTTGTTGGTTGTTATGTGCTTTAAAATCTGTTGTGTATGCTGATGTTTAATTGTGCTTGAACATATATATAAATGCATATAACAATGAACAATGCAGCAAAGAAGAAAACACATAAGACAACAATGTAATATGGAGTTCACCCTGACACCTTGGGCTACGTCTCCTTGAGCTCTAATCAACTCGATTAGGCTCTTTGGGATTATGGATGAATTATTTTTACAAGTCCTTGACTCAACTCCATATGGTTTACAAATGAACCAATGGGCTCAGAATACCATCTTACCCCTGTCTGTCCTTTAGCTGCAAACAGTTCTAGGCTTCTCTGGACTAATTCTTTCAGTCAGCGCTCTAAGCTCCTTTGAACTTCTGGCTTCTCTGACTCCCTCAAAATTGTTTACTATCTCTGGAATCCTTCTTTTGTCTTCAACTCAAAAAACACCAGTAATAGCTTGAGCATTTGGTATCTTTGTTGTCTGATACTTCACTGAAGTATTTATGCGCTGCCTCCCACCTCTAGTGGCTTCGCTCTATTAAGCACTCTGGCTCTGCCTCTCCAGCCTATGGTGGCTATCTCCTATAAAGCGCTCTAGCACACCGAGCTTCCCAATGGGTTCCTCAACGCTCCAACTTTTCCCACGCATTCACTCACGTTGTGGACTTCCCTCTCGGAAAATTCTCAGTGTCTAAGGCTCTTTGTGCTTCTGGAGCTTCCTTTGTCTCCATGCTGCCTGCTTATGCATCTTAATCGTGCTCTCAGACTCAGCCAACTCTGTTTCTGTTATGGAATGACTTTTTTAAGCCCATTGACGCTTGTTTGTTCATTTTAGCTCTCGAGCTCTCGGGCTCTCTGGCTACCGGTCGCTATCCCTTCACCTTCCTTCTGGAGCATTTAATAGTCATTGATAACGTCCCAAGGTATGGTGGCCATTTGTTTCGCACGAAAGGGAAATCAACGCTTTAAATTCTTCTGAAACAGTTGTTCTTTGTTTACATAGAGAACGTTGTAAAAACAAGGGATAATCCACATAAAAACATAATTTCGCACTTGAAATTCCCATAATTGTGCTTTATTTTCCTATCGGGTCCGCCCGTAGGTTGCTATCATAAGTCACAATGGCTCTAAGGCCTACCCCTTTGTATTTTTAGAATTGCATTAAAACACTGCAAGTCCCGCTTATGTCGCAATTTCCCTTTTCATTGAAAATACATAAAAAATCATTGAAAATCCCACTCACCGGACTTGAGATTATATTTATTTATATTTCAGAACCCCTTCAGGTCCAGTTCTTATTACAGTCGCAAGTCGCATGTCCCGGGGTCCTTCCCTATTCGGATCACCGACAACGATCTGCTGAAATCGGTGATCACAGACGCCAGTCGCATCGGCCCGGGGTCCATCCCTTATGACATACACCGATCCGATACATATCATCAATGCTTGATCTGCGAACGCCAATAATCGATGATCACATGTCGCATTGGCCTTGGCCTTTGTTAAGTTCTCCCATGAATCTGTGCAATGCGATAAAGCAGCAATCGTTGATGGCCCAAGGTCCTTCCCTTTGAAATAATTGCGATGCAATATTTCCTCTTAGACCAATCAAACAAGGCCACGTGGTCCAATCCCAGCCTGCCATGTGTCAGTTGTGGATTGGCCCATGAGCCTTTATTAAAACCAAAATTTTCAATATAGTTCAGAATTTAATGAAATTACCTCCTTTTCTAAGGACATTGGGCAATTTTTATTTTACAATAACTCCTTCACTCAGAGTCTGTTTTTTCCCATTCAAGTTGCGTTGGATTCAAAATGAGGAAATCTATGAAATGAGACTATTTCTGAGAGCAGCCTGCAACTTTCATTTTCCTCTGATTTACAAAGGATTTGTGCCATTTGGCACCTTTTACCTCTTGCATGAAGTCTTTCAGACTTAGAGGTTTATCCAGGATCCATTTTTGGATCACACTGAGACACTTAGACAGGGTTGTGCAGGTTACATGGATTACTCTCGTTTTACTGTACCAGGTTCTCCATATGTGTGGTGTCTTATATAAGGTCTCAAGAGCTAGCAGGGTGATGGAATTATGTCTATTTTGTCGACATAGGAGAGCTACCCTATTGGCCACAAGAGTCACTCTCCCAGCTTAAGTGGATAAGCCAGATGACTGATATAGTGTCTAAAGGTACGTCATGGATCCTAGGTAAAGATTACCAATGCGATGGAGTGGTGCACCATTTGCATTCTCCTCAGGGTACATACAAATTTTTGGGTGGGAATCAATAGCTTATTTTTTTCATGCTTCCCCCCCTTGAAGTCGGGAAAGAAATACTCAATTTGGAAGCAAAGGAATTCAAAGACTGGAAGTATTTCTCATATTCATAGATATATTGAGGTACTGTGAAATAGGCACCAAACCCCAATAAATTAAGAAGAAGAAGAATTCATTTTTTACACTCCATCACTCATCATCATAAAATGGAGACACTTCTCAACATGGTGATATGAGACAAGCAGGCGGACAACTACAATCTATTTGCAGGCTAGGAGGAGATAAAACACATACTACGAGATATGAGATACAACCTTGATGATATTATTGTCAGGCTTACCCATGTGGAACACTTTATAGTTTCTCAAACACCAACTCTAATCCTCAAAAAGAAAAGGAAGTAGTCATCAATGGTGTGCCTCTGAATGTTATTCCAGCAAACTATGAAATGCCTTAGAACAATTCTTGAGTTTCAACCTCACCTACTTCGCTAGTCATAATTATGGACTAGATTGGTCTTCTCACAAACTGTTAGTGATCACGCGGAGAGGAATTTGCAGTCTACAATGTTTAAATTTCAGTTTACACTTATATATATAGTCTTTATTCATTCTGTAGTTCCAGTATCATGCTTGTTGTTATGTCTTTAGTTGCAGTTGTTAATTATATAAACAATATTCTTATGGATAAGTTGTATGTCAAGTCTTTGCAACAATTTAGTCAAAGGTGTCCTTTCTCAGAATGTTATTTCCAAGTGGTCACCTTAGGTCAACCATGTTCAAATTTTGGCAACTGGTTTTGACTTATATGGCCTTAGTGTGATGTAATCCTTAAGAGCGAGGTATGATAAAGTTTTGGATAAGCTCATGCACTAACGATGTATGTATTTCTTCCAACTATCAATAGAAATTTTGTTCATATTTACAACATAAAAATAAAAATAAGAGGTTGTTTATAATGATATATAATTCGTCATTGATATAAGTTGGAATTATCACATTCCTTTTGTCTTGCAAGGATATAATGTGGAAAGGAATATGTATTCAGATATTATGTATGGAAATGAACCTTAATATCTTTAAAAAATAATATTTTTTATTTTTATTTTTAAAATGTTTTATAACATATAATTGAAATCAACTATCACCAATTATAAAATTATCGAAAATTTCATAATATTTTTTTTCCCAAGGAAAAAACATAATTTTATTAATGAAAACAAAATTACATGTTGCAGACGCTTGAAAGCATTCCATCATTTAGTCAAATATTTATGATCATAAGTTCATACAATATAATCAACATGAAGAAAAAAGGTTAAACTTTTCTCCCTTTATTTTTTTCAACCTTTCAACATTCTCCTTGAGATGGCGTGGAGGATACTATGGGGAGTTGATTTCCTTCTTCTATCCTTGAAGTTTCCTTGTATGAATCAAAATTTTCAGATGTATGAGGACGTTTGAATCCGCTAGTATTCTTTGTTTCAGGTATCCTTGTTAGTTGTGTAGTGACCTGTAGATTCGATTTTTCTTTTATTGCTTCCTCCTTTACTTATTTTTCTTGAGTATTCTTAGTGGGAATGGGAGCCTTTTCATAATCATCTTCCTCATCTAACTCATTTGGGGTAGATTTCCATCCTTTGGGCTACTTTATTGACTTTTTCTTTCTTCGTGATTCTTTCTTGGCATCAGTGCACGTGTTTTGTATATGTCCTATTTGACGGCATGTTCTGCATCTAAAGGATGTGCTCTCAAAATCTAGGAATTGAGTCTAATTCTCCTTGTTGTGTATCAATTGTATGTGATCTGGTAGGCCTTTATTGAGGTCCACTTCTAAGCATATTTGAGCAAAAGTATAGGTTCATTGCTCTAGTATTTGTGTGTTTGTCTTTAGGTATTGTCCTAAAATATTCCCAATGCCTTATAACACTTGTTCATGCCAAAAGTGTAGGGGAAGGTTATGAAGCCTAACCCACAACAACATTTTTTATACAATCATGGTGTTTACATCAAATTATGGGAACCAAGGGGTAATTAAAAGTCTTGTTGATCCCCATAACCATGGGCCTTCCTGAAGTATAATTTATCGGTCCTCCAATGACACAAACTTTACTACGAAGAATACTTTGGAGCAAAGATGAATTTCATAGCTGAAAATTTTATAGTATTATTTCTTAGGTTAAATAGGATTGGAATTTTAATATGCTTTTCTTTATTTTACCAAATGAGTTTTTCAAAATTTAGGTTCCTACAAAAATTTACTACAATTTCAAAATTAGAAAATAATAATTAAATTATTTGTATATTTGAGATGAAGGGACAAGATTATGATCACCCCATATCTTGGAGATACTATACCATGTTGTACTCTATGCCAACTTCAAAATTACAAAATAAGAATTAAATTCTTTGTATATTTGAGATGAAGGGATAAGATTATGATCACCCCATATCTTGGAGATATTTTACCATGTTGTACTCTATGGCATGCCCAAATTAGGAGGTTGTTTATAATGATATATAATTTGTCATTGATTCAAATTGGTATTATCACATTCCTTTTGTCTTGAAACGGAATAAGGTAGAAAGGAGGTGTTATTTCCTATCATATTTTTGTAAGGGGTGCTAAGATATTTCTTTTAATACCTCTGGCTTCAAAAATAATGAAATTGATGAGCTATGAAAGTTTAGGCCCTGGTGGCACATCAGGATCTCTAATACCATAGCTTGCATCTATGGAATACTTCATCTAACTAGTGCAAAGGGGAAAGAAAATAATTTTGCAAAGGTATAACATTTATATTAAATGTCGAGTAGGTTCTAGGTTGGATCGTCATCACCCTCTGCACAACCGACACCTAGAAACACTACGTGGGGGTAACCTGCTTGGTAAATAGGCCAAATCTACCCCCCAGGAGTTGAATACTAAAATGGGTGGATCCGTCGATCCAATAAACCAAATTAATTCCAGGGGTCATGGCAGGATCCTATCCTCCATTCGTTCACCCACTAGAGAAAAGTGGGGACAACCTTCCACTTCAAAATCCCTCCAATGTTGTTTTTTAAGTGAGCGATTAAAAGGTAAAACCGTAATTTCTTCCCCCTCGCTTCCATCCACCAGTCACTTGCCACCACCCAATCGTCTTCTGCCACATGTTTCCTTATGATTTCATCTGACGTCAGACGAATGTTTCGCCCCTCTGCCTATAAAAACTCTTCCCACTTCATATTTTTTTGAATTTTTTTTGCTTTCCCGTTGTTATAGACATTTTTGGGCACTTCAACCCAAATCATAAATTTCCATAAACTGAGGGCTCATAAGTCCCTAAAAGTGTTGCTTCACTACCTAAAGGAACAAGGTCAGCTGATTACATCATCTCCCAGAAGT
>APFE030486941.1:0-92286 GCA_000404065.3 Pinus taeda | reverse complement strand
ACAGAGATCCAGAGGCTGGAATTTTGTATCTTATAGAGAAGTGTTGTTGGTTTTCTGGTGTACATTCATAGTGTTGGGTGATCTAAGCTTTGCTTGAGGTGAAGAAGGGCTTCCTAGCTGGAGGATGATGCTGGGTAAGAACATATGGTTGTAATCCTCTTGCTACCTTTCATCTTAATAAATCTATTCTAGTTTTCTTCCATATTCTTGTGTACTTGTTTATATATGCATTTATATGGTTAACACACATTTGGTCCTATGTTATTTATGAATATAGATCTTTGTTTCTTCGATAGTAGTATGTTGTTGTGATTCCGTAGGTTCTCTTTGAAGCTAGGCAGACGAAGAAGAAGTGGCGAAGCTCTATCAAGAAGGAGAAGGAATCAAGTGCAAGACTAAGGTTGGTCTTCTTGGTTCTCCTCTTGTCTGTGTTCATAAAAGAAAATGAAAGTAGACTTACTTGTTTGTTTCTAAGATAGCCACCCATGTTAGTGGGAATAGCAGCATCCGAGTGGACACTATTCCCGATAAAAAAATGGCGACTCCGCTGGGGAGCGACTAGATTGTTTGATAGCCTATCTATCCTTGTTTCTTTTATAAACTTACAGACGGAGCCTGAAGTTAAGCCAACTAGCCTTTGAACTGCATTTGCTATACAAATGCAAATTAGATCAATGCTACTTCAGTCTATCTCTGGGTTTTGTTTATGAATTAAAAAATAGATCTGCAAACAATCTAATTTCCCTAAGTGGTGGCTCTAGTAACCTCTTTAGATCACCCCTGTGTTTTACATACACTGAACATTACTTACTCGGCCTAAATCCCTAAACTAAATTGAAAGCTGTGAGTGAAAACTTGTTTAAAGTATCGCACTGGTACCATTGCACCCTGCCTTCAAGGTAGTTTGTATGCATTGCACTTCCCAAGTGAAGTAGGTGCGTTGCATACTGGTTTCACTGTGTAACAGGTGCAGTGGTCAAGGAAGGTTAATTTTACCTTCAAGACTGTGGTTTTTTCTCATTGTTTTCAATCCTATTCAAGAGTTTTGCTATCTGTAGTCAGTTTATTTCTGTGAAAAACCCCTTCTCTTGCATTATGCCGCCTCCTTACTGCAAATAACTGTAAGTGTTTTTTATGTATTGTGCGTCATTTTCAGTTCTCTTTTGCAAAAAGTAGCATAGTCAAACTGTCATTTCTGGATCTGAAAGTGTCGTAGCTGTCATTTTCAGTTTTAGAAAACAACCCCATTGTTCTTGATAGTCGATTATACAGTTACTATTGCATAGGATTTGAATAAGTGGTTTTTGAAGTGTCGAAAAGCAATTTTCATTTCAAAATCGCAAAGTGTCTCTCTTGCCTTCACTTCATTTTGAAAAAGAATTTTGTTGAGTACTGTCACTTTAAAAGTAATTCAGATTTGCACATAGCTTTCTTATCATCATTCATACATTAAGAAGGCTAAAAACAAATACATGCATGTGAATTTTCATTTCGACAACTTGGTTTGATTTAGGACTGTGCATTTAGCGTGTGCTCTGTGCTCTTTGGAGAAAGATTCTTAACTTTCTTTCCTTAGTAGCTAGGATTTTCATTGCAAAAAGAAGATTAAATGTTTGCTTATCATATTAGACTACATTTTAGGAATTATATACACATCACGCGGTGAACCTGAAAAGAAAATTGTTAAGCAAGATCAACTTAAAATAAATTTAATGAATCTAACAACGCTTTGGAACTTAATGCACAATATCTAGAGGTCTAGGCTAGAGACGTATTCCGGTGTCGTAAAACCTGGTAACTGTTGTTTTCAGTGTTGGTTGGGTGATTCCTCCACTCTGAGATGACAAGTGCCAGTACGGACTTGTGCTCCCACGTACCGTCGAGTATATATTGGGAGACCACAATAGGTTGCATCCTTTATCCTTAGGAAGTCGTTTCTGCCGCCCTATGGATCACAATACACTGAACACAACATTCAGGAAGATTGACTGCCGTACCGTAAAAAGTATCTGCAGTTTTGCGATTGGTTTGGTAATCCTCTCTTCCTAGATCTCCAGAGAAGTCCATTTTGCTCCTTTTCAGACTCCTTAAAAGAAAAGGTCCTCTAAGCGCTTGTCACTTTAGGCTCAATAAAAATCGAAGGCGACTAGAGTCATCTTTTGTTTTTTCTCGACTCTTTAAAATTGAAAAAACAAGTTGTGTCAAAGCGTCTAAAATTTATTTTAATTGGAATAACATCACAAATTCCCTCGTTGGTCTTTATGTTGAGAAAATGGAGTCTACCAACCAAGGATTTCCCCTTGGAGGAAATCCTAGTCCCTTCTCCTCTTGGGGAGATGTTGGTGCACCCCATATGGCCACTTTGTCACTTCCAGGGTTGACAATTGGTTTGCTTGTCTGGCTCATCTCTACCTCTATCGTTCAGAATCCCGTAATTCCTGAACAGTCAAATCAGCAACTAGATGACACTAGAGTTTCCTCCCAACCTCCTACTTCGTTTGATTCTCCCTCTCCTCCTTCCTCTTCACTTGATAAAGCTGATAAAGCTAAAAATAAAGTAACTGAGAAGAAGAAGAAGCAGAAAGAGAAAAAGGAAAAGAAGAAAAAGGAACCAAAATCGAAAGGGGGCAACTAAGCGTCATCTAGCGAAAATCCTCACACTGCACTATCGAAACCTAAATCTCCTTGTGTCATTTGCAATGGAGACCGCTATCACTGAGATTGTCCTTGCATCCCTCGGATCTTAAGGGACTGGTCTCCTCGTTTGCACAATCTGGTGGCGTCAACCTCTAACGATCATGTTGAATGCACACCATCAACCAGTGAAAGTGAAGCACATGGACAGAAAAGGAATCCCAAATTTCCTTGTAAGTTGCGTGAAGGCAATCACGCCGTCCACCATTGTCCCTTCCTTGATGAGGCTAAAAGAGTCTTGGATGATCATTCGGTTTCACCACTATGACTTCCTCCTGGATATAAAAAACTCTTGCCAAGTCCTCCACTGGTTGAAAATCCAGCTGGCCCATCATTGTGGTCGGCCGAAGCATCTATCATTGAAAATGAACCCTCTGAATCCATACCAGATGAAAGTCAAAAGGTCAAGACGGCAGTTGACCCGGTCTTGTTTTCATAGTGTTCATCTTCGAATGATACCGTCACTGAAGAGAAAGAGAAAGACACCGTTCAAATTCTTTTCGTCAACACAGACTCCGATGAACTTGGGGGCAGTCCTCTTGTTCCTTTATTGTAGGAAGGAAGTTCATCAGAGTCATATCCGGCCGTCTATTTGGTCCCACCACCAAGCAACCTGGTTGTTTCCTTCGACTGGAATCTACTAGGTAGACCCCATTTACCAGCTAGTGTACCATTCAAAATCATTGTACAAGCTTACAGAATGGTCATGGCTAGTACCATCATCGATGAAGGGGTGTCTGTGAGTATCCTTTCCTCAACTGCTTGGAAAGTGCTTGGTTTTCCATCGCTTTTGCCTGAAATGAGAAATCTAACAGGCTTTGACAAAGGAACCAGTCGACCTTTAGGGATCCTTCCAAATGTGCCCATTATTTTGAGAAGGAAAACCGTCCACATGAACGTGATGGTAGTTCAAGGACCCTTGGATTATAATCTACTCCTTGGACGCGACTATATTTATTGCATGGGAGCCATTATCTCCTCGCTCTTTAGAGTAATGTGTTTTGCGCACGAAGGGAGAATGGTCAATATCGTAGACCAAATGTCGTTCCACGGTTCACACATCGAAAATAGTCAAATTCCATCCCTAAATGGTCTCTTCACGCAAGGAATGTCTCATCGATCTCCAGTCCGTCCACCTGATGAGCGCGAGTGATTCAGGAAGATGTGGTTGAAACCCAGGGGGCATGTACCCTAGTCTGTTTCGGTAGGAAAACCCAGGGTATAGAGTAGGTTTCCGCGGAAGATGTATGAATAGTCTGACGAACCTGTCCTTACAGGAAAATGGGATCAGGCTGGAATAAGATAACTTCGTTAAAGTTATGCGAGTGGAATGCGTCTGCACCACTCACCTTTGTCTGTTTCAATAGACATCGCCAAGGAAGCATTTTATCTGCTACGCGGATGGAACTTTCATAGTAACATGGAAATTTTTCGCTATGCTTGGGGGCATGCAAACCGTTCCACATGCAAGCGAAGAGAGGCTATTTATTTTTTAAATTTGTAGGACCTCTAACCCTTTAAACCCGTAAGGCTAGTTGTTTCCTAACTTGCATAAAGAAAGGATCTGGGGAAAATCTTGAGAGATGTAAGCCCCTTCAAAATAACATCTCGAATGAGACATTATTATCATATGATTGGTGAGAAACGTTACTGCAGGGTTCAAGCTTGTTAAAAAATAAACCCTCCACGAGCAGTTTTAGCGCATAGTTCAAGCTCGTTAAAAAATAAACATAAGTCATGAGCAAATGTTTCCCCCAGCGTTTAAGCTCATTAAAAAATGAACCGATAAATAACCATTGTGAATGCCTTATCGCCAGCTTTTGAGCCTTGGTCATGTTCTTGCCATCACCCTCCACTATGTTTTTAGCCGATCATTCACCCCCATATGATTGTTTACCCCTTCGAGGAACATCTGCGAAGAGTGATTCTATTAGCCATCCTTGTGACACTGTCGTGATTGGAAAATTCTAAATCTTACCTGGAATCAGCTGATACCTGAAACCATCACTCGTTCCTCGAAAATGAGTCTTCTTTAAGCTCTTTTCAACTGACTCGGAAAATATGAAAAGATTGTTGAGCAATTGGCCTCTCTGGCTCGTTAAAGTCATCGGAAGTGCTATCCCTCCTCTATATTTTAATCTTTTTGGACCTGAGGGATTATTACATAAAAAGATCGAGCGCTTGTCTTGTTCGGTTCGTTAAAACTACCGAAAATTCATCCCTTTTGTATTATTTTATGGTTTTTCAGACTTAAGGGATTATATGATGAAAAAGAATCGTTGGAGTCTCCTTTCCATTTCTTTCAGACTCTCTAAAATTGAAAGGGACCGAGTTATCTTTGTCGTTAAACTCGTTAAAACTGAATAGTGACAAACTCATCCAAATGGACAAGAACGAGTTTTACTGTCACTAGGCTCGCAAAATATAGCGACAGGTTTGCCCGAAGGGCAGATTATAGAACAAGCATATGTTATCCTCCTCAAGCTTGACAAAAATAAAGAAGTACTGGTCAGCAATGACTAGGGAAAATTGGGAAGAAAACTTGAAGAAACTTTATTGGTAGCAAGTCGCTCTTGAACATGACACTTTCCTTCCGCATCCATGTCGGGTTGGTTGTTCCATTCACTGGTCATCACCATTGGTCCATCACACCATCCATCTTTGGGGTTAACACTATAAATCCATTATCAGTGTCGCCGATATGTTCAAGAGAAGTCATTAAGAAAATTCACCTGTGTCTCACCCACTGCAATACATTCATGCTCCATCCTTCATGACTGCCACCCTAAACCCTGTATCATGAGATTGTTTTCACCTCCAAAATCATTTGCTTCGTTCCGTGTCGTTGATGTGGGATTCATTAAGGCCCTCCTGCGACGAGTCACTTCTTGTCGACATCAGCTCATTATCCAAGAAGTCGACCTAGGAACAACCCTTTTAGTACTTTGAAGCTTGCATGCCTCAATGGCAAGTTTCTCACTTTCGGCGACAGGTTTACATCAATGGCCTTCGACCGAGAGATTTTGCGTGGTTTTCGACGCCAAGTCCTTTTTCACATCACGTGAATTGTACTGTAGTACCTTGAGGGTCATTGTCATTATTGGTGATTCCTCTCATGCCTGTTAACAACTTACATCATTGGCTGGTAATCAGGCGATGCCTTTCCATGTTCGACTCCAGAAAATTTTTCACGTGGATCGACTTGTACTCCGAGTGAAGATTGAACGAGTTTTGAAGACCCCGGATCTAGTTTCATCCATCCGGGATGCGATATATTCAGGAATAAAGACATCAAATGTACATCATTGCCGAACAGATGATCATCCAAATCAAAGGATGATGAGTCCGAATCATCAGTCTTCCACACAGACGATTGTCTGTCTTATGTACATGAAAATGAATTTATAAAGCTGAGCATGGGAATGCCCGCCTCAGCTAGATCATGAAAAAATGTTGTTGAAATAATGTATTGTATTGTATCTTATTACAGGTCGCCTCCCAGCTCGAAAAAACTTCGGATCCTCATGGTAAAGCATTTCACCCAACATCAAAAGATTAACGACCTCAAGCTTTAGGGGGAAACTGTTATACACATTTTTGGGCACTTCAACCCTAATCATAAATGTCTATAAACTGAGGGCTCCTAAGTCCCTAAAAGTGTTGCTTCACTGCCTAAAGGAACAAGGTCAGCTGATTACATCATCTCCCAAAAGTTCTCCACTAAAAACTGCTCAGAAATGGTCAAAACTGGACCATACTGAATACCCAGTGTAGAGGATGCGATGCATATCACCTTCCTAGTGTAAAGGGTGCGATGCATACTAAATGGCCCCTCTGTAGGGTGCGATGGTTGAGAATGGACAAATGGCAGGGACATTTTGCGAGGTGGAAGATCATGGAATCTTCCAGAAGCTTCCCCTCTGACACTTGCCTCTATGTTTTCGACCAAGGATGAGTAAGAGATCATCAGTCTCCAAGTGGAATCAAGAACTATCAGAGAGAGGACACTAATCAAAACCACAAAATATGACTCACCTCCCTACAATCATCTATATATGGATCCCTCATCATAGAGATCCAGAGGCTGGAATCTTGTATCTTTTAGAGAAGTGTTGTTGGTTTTCTGGTGTAACTTCATAGTGTTGGGTGATCTAAGCTTTACTTGAGGTGAAGAAGGGCTTTCTTGCTGGACGATGATGTTGGGTCATAACATATGGTTGTAATCCTCTTGCTATTCTCGATCTTAATAAAGCTATTCAAGTTTTCCTCCATAGTCTTGTATGTTTGATTATATATGCATTTGTATGGTTAACACATATCTGGTCCTGTGTTATTTATGAATATAGATCTCTGTTCTTCGATAGAAGTATGTTGCTTTGATTCCACAGGTGCTCTTTGAAGCTGGGTAGATGAATAAGAAGCGGCAAAGATCTATCAGGGAGGAGAGGAATCAAGCAAGGAAACCAAGTGCAAGACTAAGGGTGGTCTCCTTTGTTCCACTCTTATCTATTTTCATAAGGGAAAGCGAAAGTAGACTTTACTTGTTTGTTTCTAAGATAGCTACCAGTCTTAGTGGGAATAGGAACTTCGAGTGGACACTATTCCCGGTAACATTCCAAGAGTCATAAGGGAGGTGGATGTAACCCCATTTGTTATTTATACACCCTCATGGCACAAGGAGAGCCTTTCTCCCCAAAATATATAGCTTGTCTCTCTAATGCCTTGCCAGAGGAGCCAAGGCATTAGAGGGACAAGCTATATCTTTTGGGGAGAAATGATTGGATCCAACACTCCACTACTGGGGCTAATGGTGTTCGTTGTATACATGTGTCATGTGACTTTTACTTAATTCTTGGAGCTTGATGGCGGACATGTTTTCAGGCATGGATTGTGAATATTTGTAAGATTGTGTTGTGAATATTTATGGTTCATGTTTTCTTTCACCTATACTCAATTATTTGAACTATTGCAATTATTTTAGTGCTTATCTAATTGAGAATGTGTTGTAATGGTTGCTATAATTGTCACAAACTTGTGGAATATTCACTGGATGTTAGAAAAATATTTTTTGTTTATAATGGTTGGAATAACCATAGCATCTTTGTGGACTATTCCTCTAGATGTTAGACAAATATCTTGTTTGTGTGTGTGTGTCTACTAAGGTGGTACTATTTCCTATCTCCTATAGGCTCACCTTAATTTCCCTCTACAATAGAAGAATCTTGACACACATACAAATGAACACTCACCAAGCATACTCACTTGCTAATCTGAGATTACCTGTGCATAACTCTCTTGTGCTAAACTTTGTAGCCAAGGAAAACCTATAAGGATATATGGTAGTCAGGTCAATATCCCAAATTGGGCTCCTATTCTAAATGGTGTGAGTTCTAATTCGTATTTCACATCGGGGAGACCCCCTTGGTTGACAAATTTCCAACATTGTCAACAAAATGGCACTAGAAGGAGGGTTAAATGAAAATTTGTGTCTGTTGAGTCTGTTTTGAATCTCTTAGCATAAATGGTTCATCCTAAAATCATATTCTTGGGGTACTTTTCCAACCTATCCCCTGGTAAAATTTTAATCCCCGATGAGCCTCTTTATTACTTGTCTCAATTGAAGTTTGATGGTGAGGATGGAAAATCCATAATCGAGTACATTTCTAATTTTCCTCAATTTTGTGAATATTACGAAATCAATGATGAATATTTTTCTTATGTGGTGTTGGCTTATGGGGGCCTGACCTAGGTTTAGCATTAGTTAGCCAAACAAATCCCTACACTACTAGCCCTTTCGGCATTAGCCCGCAGAGCGCGGACTGAAGTCTCACCTGAAGCAATATGGGGGGATGTTGGAACCAAGTTTCTGCACCCTTGAGATGGATGTGATGTCGGTTTATTCTGGCTATACCTACCTTTGCACAGTTTTCTTAGCCCTTTGTTCTACCCTTCAATACCTTCGTGAAAGGGTACAATTGGTTTTTTCACAGCCCTAACCAGGGGTTGATATACTTTCGTGCTGCTAGGGCAGTGAACTGTGATATCTCCCAAACTAGGCTAAGTGTCTTACTTGTCTTATTAACAGATCTTAGTTAGCTTCGCGTAAATAGATGTTCTTACTTGCGTTCACTTAACCAACACAATTACATATATTCACGCATCATATAATCATTATAAGTGAAATTCATACCCAACATAACCAGATGCATAAACAGGAAATAAAGACGTGGAAATTGTAGAATACTTCTCTTTATTGATAATTCCAAACAATTAGAAACTCGACCCGCCCTACGCACTTAGCTGCAGAGTTCCACGCACTTAGTTGCGGATTTCTAGGCCTCTTCACACTCAGCTGCAGAGCCTCTACCTATGCTACGACCCAAGACTTAGACTTCTACTTCAAAGCTATCTCTCATACATGTTCGATCTTGATTGATTGATTGATTCCTTTAACTACTTAAAGCTTAGCTCTATTTATACAATCCGATGGTCCGTAGACCATGGGTAGATCTTTTATAGCTGACATTACATTTCCAAAATAAGGGCAGACAACCCTATGACTCTTTAACATCTACGTGCTCCGCGACCAAAAAATGCGGAGTCTTTACACTTGGATTAAAAAATTATGACCAAAATATGGGCTTTTAGCCCCAACACTGCCCTTGGGGGATCTCGCGCCCAACAGGCCCCCAACACAAACATTGTGGCTCACCCTAGAGTCATTTTGTAGGTGCGTATATCTTAGCATGAAGATCTCCCAACTCTGTTTAGATCACCGCAACTTCGGCAGTGCACTGAGCGGCCGCCTGCTGGACTTCTTCCATGTGCTGCTCAGTGACTACTGTTGCACTGCTGCCCTGAATCTTCTGTTGAGCTGCCTACAGTTGTGCAAGATTTCCTTCAATGGAGGTTGTGATCACATAAGCCTCATCTATCCATGGTTGTAGGTGCACTTTTAAGACTGCTTCTTTGTGCTGAGTGGCATCCACCTATTCCTTGAGCACTTTTACCTCATGCATCTGCAAGCCTCTGTGTAAGGGCAACTGTCTACGTGGTCCCTTTGACCTCATCATATTTTTCTGTAGCTCACATGCCTCTGTCTCTAGGTGCTCTACATTCGGGTCCTCCTATAGGGTGGTTAGGACCTCAAATGACTATTCAAAAAGCATCATGCAAACTGCTACTGCACTATTGACCACCGCTATTTTTGTTGTAACAGCGATGGTACATTGTTCCCTAACTTGTAGTGGAGTTGAAGGCTAAGGCCGCAATTGCAATTTTGTGATCTGTAGGTTTAGCTCCAATTGAACCCAGGACATCTCTGCTCGAGTGTCGTTCACCCCTATGGCCAACTTGCAGATCCGTGCCTCTACCGATTCTTTCGCTTGAATGTCCAACTCTGGGACCATTCAGTAGGCTTCCTCCACTACCTACATTATTTTCTTGTTATGATCCACTGCCTCGTTGCACCACAGGTGCAACTACTCGATGTTGATGTGCTGCTCACTCATCACCTAAAGAGCACCACTCTCCTGGGCCCTGAGTTCCACGGTGACTCCATCTGGCAAGAGGTAGAGCGTCTCCCGAGGGAGCGTAGCCATATTCAGTCCAAACCTTTTTAGACTGCTAACCATGGGCCTGTCGGTCTCATTTTCTATAGTGAGTACCCCATCTAGTAGCACCTATCATGTTGGTCACCCTTGTGCACAACATCTCCTCAGTAGCTGAAGTGTCGATCATGAGGCTAGTAGACACTCTGCCAGCCTATGGAGTGTGAACCTGCAACTCCTACAGCTCTATCCGGAGAGCCCCCAATACCAACTATTGTTTTTCTTTGAACTATTAGAGAGCTTCCATGATGACATCCCTCACCGTTTTGCTAATGTCGCGCAAATCCCCTTCAATGAGGGTGATTGGGTCCAAGGATGTCTTTGAAGCCTTAGTTTTCTTCCGCGAGGCTGCCTTCTCTTGCGGGCACAGACACTTTAGTTGGGTGGATGTCGTCTTAGGGTCTGTGTTGCCTTTTTTTGTCTTTGTTTCTGCCTCAACACTAGTTGAAGGTGATTTCTGTCCTTCACACTCATCTCCTCCTATTTTCTGTTGTTCTTCCAATTTCGCGACGTTGCGCGTTGCCTGGGCCTTAGCCTCTACTTCCTCTTTTATGCGTTTCTCTGCTAGTTGTGCCATCCAAAGCTTTGTTTCTTCCTTCTTGGGCTGCATGACAAATTTTTTTCATTTCCACCACGAAGCCAGCTTGAGCGTGCCACTCCAGCGGCCAAGACTCGACGACTGCGAAAATTACATCATCAATCACCAAATATGGTAGGTTATGCCATGTCTTCGTAGGGTTCTTCCACACCATGATAAAGACATGGTGGAAATCTGCTTTGAACTCTACAAAGCTCTACAAACTAGCATATACCATGGGTGACAACTACGGCTTGCGATTGATCCCCATCTAGATACTCATCTCCATCAAGATCCAAAAGTTCTTTCTTTCTTTTATTCGATGCACATCCTTGGTCGCCCACAACGAAGCGTACTTCACTACCTCTGGAAGGTCTGGCACGACCAAAGGGAACTGGCTATCTTCTATCAGCTCCCATGCCACCAGTATGATCGAGAGCAAGAGCCATGCGTAGTGAAACGTCTTTCCCTACTCATGTGCCTCACGATAGTTCACAAGGAACTCACCGCATAGATAATTTTCCTAGTTAAACTGGACTCCTTTAGCACATTGGGCCACTAGTGCAACCACAGGTGCGGGCACCTCATCTGCATGACACTTTCGCATCACTTTCCATGCTAATATTTGTGTTGCGACCTTGACTACAGGGTTGTTAATGCTGGAGATGGCATATCCCCGCTTCTTCTTCTCCAACTTGAACTTCTTCTTCATTGCTTCCACGAGGGCCAACTCGCCACCTTTTCCCTATGATATATTGGTTGAATCCTCCCCTGAGTAAGGCAGCCATGTGATCTGATGAATCAAGTGATCTGTGATGGGAATGGGCTCGTCTAGCCACAGACACCCATCATGCACCAAGCAGAGAAGCTGCTTGATGATAAAGACAGTCACTGGGATGCGGTGGTAATGTGGCATCCAGAGCATGTTTAGCAACCTAGCTTTCGCTACACCCTTGAGCCATGTGTGTGGCTCCAATTCAATCATTCCAACCATTATGTCAATCTGTCGATGCATTAGCTACTTAGTCGCTAAATGCAGGAGTTTCTCATGATCTACGAGGTCCCAATATTCAAACTTTAGGACAGGAACCCACCCTAAGTGTGGTCCCTCAAAAACAAAGTCATCTGGGAGCAATGTTGTTTGCAGGGAGCTCTTGCTCTCATCTATGTCCTTTGGCACCTTTGATTTACCCTTGCATGGAGGAACATATTCTGTTAGCCTGGTAATAGCATCCGTACTTTGGGTTTGGACTTCCATTTCTACGTCCTCTTCATCCACTAGGATTTCTTCAGATTCTTCCTTGTCGCCTCCAGATTAATGGCCTTCCCCTTTTCTTGCAAGGTGAGCTTAGTCCTCTGTGGGTTTCTTGGTGAGACGCACACCAAGATCATAGCATGCTTATCCTTCTTAGGTCTCAGTGTTCTGGGGGGATTTAGGGACTTCAACTATTACTCTAACATTCTCTGGGGCTTCTAATACTGCAATTTCCTACGCTACTTCCTCATGTGTTGACATCATTCTAGTCAGGAGGTCCTGCATCTCCTTCGACAATGCCTCAAACACTAAACTTGCTCTCAAAGCCTCAAAATTCGTAAGGTCCATACACACTTGATAACCCAACAAATGGATTTTCAAAATGACAAGTGCTTTTCACTAGACAACCACTTGTAATTTGCAGGGCCTTTTGAATTCAAATTCGACATTTCCCCCCACATTTGGCCCATTAATGCTAGATTGGCGGTAGATTTTCAAGAATCCAAGCCATAAAGTTCACCTTAAATGCCTATCGCCTGCTCCATTTGGCCTCAAACTGACCATCAAATCATGAATAATGAATATAACGGTCACTTTCTGGTGGACCTGCATGCTAGTGCAGCTATCTTCGTGCTTTCGTGAACCCTGTGACACTTCACTACTTCGCACAGTCCTGAAATCATGCAACTCCCCAACCCAAGCAATGTAGTTTATAGTCTCGCGCCTCCTTTCAACTGCCTAGAGTGCTAAGACTGTGCTTTTGTCACCTAGTTAGATGGTTGGGTCACCTGTGTATGGCTTCAATCAACTGCCGTTCACCTTTCCTGGGACGGGATTTCCATTCAACTTAACCAGCTGGACTGTGCCACTGTTGGTAATCTCCTTAATAACATAGGGCCCTAACCAATGCATTCTGAATTTCCCTGGAAATTTATCAAAATTATTGTTATACAACAACACCAAGTCATTCGCCTTAAAGGCGCACAACTTAATATGTCAGTCATGCCATGCTTTTTCGCGGTACTTTTGTACCTGCTGGTGAAATCTAGTGAAAATCCTGTCTTCTTCAAGCTCATCCAACTGCGTGAGCCTCTCTTCCAAGGCTCTGCAATCCATCATACCTGTGAATGTTGCAATGCACAGACTAGGCATGATGTATTCCATAGGAATTACCACTTCAACCCCATATACCAGCCTAAAGGGTGTCTCTCCCATTAACTTCTTGCACATCGTCCGATAAGTCCATAATATTGCAGGTATGCGTAGGTCCCAATCACTTTACTAATCATTGCAAACCTTGGTCAGTGTAGTTTCAAGCACTTTGTTGAATGCCTCCACTATCCCATTAGCTTGTGGGTGATAAGGTGTGCTCTTTTGGTGATACACCTTAAATTCTTTTGTTATCATGCTAATCGTTTCGTTCAGAAAGTGCGTACCAGATCACTCATCAAGATCTTTAGACATCCAAATCACATCAGTACATGCTCAAATAGAAACTTCACAACAATCACACCCGTTCAATCATTCACCAACTACGCTTCTACCCAATGAGTCAAATATTCCATCACAGTGATAATGTCCTTTTCACCTATCTTCCCTTGAGGCTGAATAGGTTCTACAAAAACTATTGCCCACTTTTCAAAGGGTTGTAATATTATTTGTGGATTCAAAGGAATTTCATCCCTCTGTGATGGCCTGCCTATTTGCTAACATACATCACACGCCTTGCAATATGATTTTGAATCTTGATGAAGGGTTGGCCACCACAACCCTCCGCATAGAATCTTCTCCACAGTTTCTCTCCCTGCATAATGTCCTCCCGTGGTGCCCCCATGAGCGTCTATGAGGATGCTGCTTCATTCAAAATTAGGTACATACCTTTGCAATATCTCATCTATCCCTATCTTGTATAGATGCCCAACAATGACAAAGAAATATGTCGCACGCACCACTAATTCCTTCTTTTTCTTGAAAGATATCCTTCTACTGCAGTTCCTATTGTTAGGAATTGTATTATATCCTCAAAATGTTCATCCGCGACATGCACAGCAAAGAGTTGCACGTCAGGTAATCCTTCCTCCAAATTAGTGTGTTCCTCCCCTGTCTCCATGCGCGACAGGTGATCTGGTCCTGCATTCAATTGTCCAGGCATCACAACAACTTCAAAATCATATTCTTGGAACAATACGAGCCATCTGGAAATTTTCCCCCCAACACAGGCTTATTGACCAGGTACTTTAGCGTGGAGTGATTCATATACATATAAAAGTGACCTCCTAGCAAGTAGTGTTGATACTTCTGGAGCGCATACACCATAGCTAGCCCCTCATAATTTGCAGCTTGCAAACGCGATAGGGTGGTCCAAGCCCTCTCTGCCATCCTGTGTTAGTACTCCCCCAGCGCTATACATGACGCGTCAACATGTACATGAAACTCTTTCTTCCAATTCGGAAAGACTAGAATCGGCATAGTAACCATCTTTTCTTTCAATACATCCAAGCTTTTCTTACAGTTATTGTTTCAATAGAACAAGACATCCTTCTTCAACAATTTTTTCATCGGTGCAGTGATCTAGGCATAGTCTTTGATAAACTTTCTATAATAGCCCGTATGTCCCAGAGTAGCACGCAGTTGTTTCACACTCCTCGGTGCTTCCAAGTTCATAATTACTGTGATCTTCATCGGGTCTACCATCAGCCCTTGTCTACAAACCACATGCCTCAATAGGTTCCCAAAAGGAATGAAAAACAGACACCTCTTGGGGTTGAACGCGATTTTGGTATCTTCGACAGGTATCCAACATCAAGTATAAGTTCATTACATGGTGCTTAACCAGCCCAAATATAGTCCAGTCATCAAAATATACCTCCAGGAACTTATGAATGAATTCCTTGAATGTCACATCGACCAAACGTGAAATGATAGTAGGCACATTCTTTAACCCAAACGGCAATATAGTGTATTGAAAACAACCCCACTCAGTTGCAAAGGTTGTCTTGCTCTTATCCTCCGATGTGATTTTGATTTGGTGGTACTTAGAGAACCCATCAGTGAAGGAGTATGCTTCTTGGCCACCTACATTGTCTAACACTTCATCGGTGAATGGAGTTGGGAAAGGATCATGCAAGCAAGTGTCATTCAGTTTTCTGAGATCCATGCATATCCTTATCTCATCCTTCTGCTTCTTATCTTGCACCACCATAGAGCTTACCCAATTGGATTCTTCCATAGGCTCAATGATGCCTACTGCTACCATTTCGTATAGCTCTAAGTGGACCTTTTCCTTGTATTTCGGATTCAGGCGATAAGGCCTCTGCTTAACTAGCTTTGCGTCAGGTTTTAATGTGATATTCATCACTCCTAGATCTCCAATTATTCCTTTCAAACCCATAAACTTGGTAGGGAATAATTCCTAATATTTTTGGAGTAATTCAGTGACCTTATCCACCATCGCGTCATCCTAGTAGTCTCCAATCTTCGAGAATTTGGGTTTTGCCTCCATACCAATGTTCACCTGTTTAGTTCTCACTAGCACAGTTGTATCAGGGTTCTCAATCTACGGTCCCTAAACCTCGCGGTGGCCTTCTATCTCTGGAATGTTAATATCCTACAGATCCTCATCCTCTTCTTCAATAGTTACATTATAACATTCCAACGCATGACTTAGCTGAGTATCCCATTCAGGTTGCATCAAGTTTAAAGGATCCTGCGGTATCCTAAAGATGGCTACTTTCACCTCTTGTAGCACTTCATCAATACCATCAAACCCATCTTCAAAACTAAATGTCATCATGAATCCTTCACGCAAGATATCCCATTCACCTGTCCCATGGTAGAGCTCTATTTATATATACCAATTCATTGGGATAACATCCAGCGTATGACAAAATAGGTGAACCCACTCAGGTTGTGATTTTTCCCCATAGGCCTGCGTCCATTTGGCCATATGTACACACGGATCATTCTTCCCATCGTACTTGTCTGTCAATCGCATCTTAGGCTTCCCAAACCATGTTCTCATCATCCTCCTACATTCGCGTCAATCATCAAAACTTCCCTTCTGCATACCCCACCAACTTGCAAGCGTAGTGCACAGTGCTTAGTCCAAGGCCTAGAAGCGTTGCTTTTATGGCACGTCCCTTTCAAATGCATCCAAGAAGGTATCTACCTCATTTAGACCATCATAAATAGGCAGAGTTCTTACCTCTGATGACACACAGCACAGCAACCGGGTCATCACGTTGCAATTCAGCGTAGTTACTTCGTGTAACTGATTATGCCAGCATTCTATTTCTTCATCGAAATCCGAAGTGCAGGAACTCTCACGATCCCATGTAATCCGTCCATCTGTAGTGGGATTCAGCCAGTCTTGGTCTCGTGTTGTTATCTTATAAATGCAGTCCAGATCATCATCACTCTCATAATCATGGACCGATTCTGTATAGCATTATCCTTCAGCAGGATCCAAGGGTATTATTATGTGCAGTGATTTTTCCTCAAAGATCATCTTTCGATTCTTCAGATTGATTACTCCGTTCATATCAATAGCCCAGTCAATTCCCAAGAGCGTAGGGTTGGGATTGCTATCATCAACAATCTCTATTACTTCAAAATCCGTCAGCAAGCTCACTCCATCAATATCCACAGTTACTCCCTACGGCCAACCCATGGGTATGATTTTCTCCTGATTTGCCATCCTTAGTTGAATTGGAGACCATTGCAATGCAAGTCTCGCCATTCACTCCCATGTCTGTTTCGGTAGAACATTCACATTTGATCCCAAATCCAGAATGACTTGATCCATTTCATATTCTCTGATCTGCGCGGTGAGTCTCATTTCATGCCCCGTCCTTGCCTTATGCTTACCGATCTTTCAGACTACGTGCAGTTCACTTGGCGCGATCCCAACACATCTATTGATGATTTCTTGTAACCCTTTCACAGCCTTACTATCGCGTAGTAACTTCATACAGGTTTCTAGGAAAGTTGTGAGCATAGAGGGGTCCATCTTTGGCTCTGGTTTATCCTTCCTTCCTGAAGTGGAGGCCTTAGCGAAGCTCTTCGTAGCTTCCATGAATGCTTCAAAAGAGCGCTACAAATTAAACTTAAACTCTTTTGTTGGGGCTTTGCGAACCCATGTACTATCTTCTAATTGTTTCCCCTTGTCATCTCCCGTCGCAATTCCACTCTAAAGCATTATATTTACATTCAGATCTTCCTTGTGTGGCTCAAACCTCATCATCTACAGGTTCTGGGTCGGTGGAGGCAATAGCGTCCCTTTGTCATGTATCCTAGCTATTAGTGTAGAACAATATTTTGTTTCATGATCAAACAGCGTGCAATACTTGCACGATGAGCACGTTGGATTAGTTAAATCGCGGGCATAATGTCCTAGCCTTCGTAATTATAGAAAATCAACTTTCCTCGACCCCTACCAAGTCCTCCACTACCTCGGCCTCATCCGCACCCCTGAAATCCTGTCCGCGCAATCCCTGCATTTTGGTCAAGGGACCGAATTTTGGCCTAAACCCTGTAGGTAGGAGTTCTATCCATCATCAATTCATAGCTCCTGCAAATACTCTTATCATGTCCTACCGACCTACAAAAGTTGCAGAACAACTGTTGTGGTGTTTGCACATACATCTGTAGCAAGTGACAGTTATCTGTAACATGATTTCAGGCTACCTGACAGACAGCGCACCATAAAGTAGGTGCCACACTAGGTCCTGCTTGAGCTTTTGGCCTTAAAGGCATCGACCCTCCTCCTATAAGGTAATTTGTAAAGACCAGGTAGTGGTCTTTGTCATGACCCTGACTCTTGCATTTCAAGCACCATACCTCCTCGCGTACCTCTAGTTGAATTGTCCTGTCCTACTTCAGACTTTGCATCTTAAGGCATAGATTCTGCAACTACATGTGGATCTGCTGAACTCCTAGATTGAGATCTTGCATCGAAGTCTCATGTAGTCTCATGAAAATCTCCAAGGCCTCGGCCTGAGTTTTTATCTTCTGCTACAACAACGCGCTCCTTAAGTGGGGTAGTAGCAAAGCCACAAACTACTCATGATGTTGTCCATCTGTCAAATTCATATTGGCTTCACAAATTTGACACTTCAATCTTTGATCCAATTCCCATGGTGTCTCGCCTGGTCACATCACGATCTCTTTGAATCCCATAATCGACTGCAACTTAGACTTAGGCCTGCTAAATTCCCTATTTAGTGCTACTCGAATGTCCGCTACTCTAGCATTCAGGTTATCGTTAGAGTACTTAATGTACCAAGTTAGCACGCGATCTTGCAGAGCACTAACTAGTGTCACCTTCTTTATATGATCATCTGTAACACCTTGAACTTCCCATATAGCCCTCACAACGAACCAAAATTGGTCTGGGTCCTCATTTCCCAAGCTTTTGAATAAAGGAAACTTCACTATATTCACCATATTGAATCGCTGTGGAGGTGGAGGTGGTACGGGGGAAGTTGGAGGCGATGGTGGTGAAGTCGGAGGTGGTGTGGGTGGAGGTGGTATTCGTGGGAATCCTTGTCTTATCAATTGACTAGAAATTCACAGAGAGACCTTTGCTATTCCTTGTTTGTCCCTTCGTGAAGGTGAAATCAAGGGGCTATATTCTGGACCCTTATTTCCTTCGTTTCTATAACCTTTTCTGTTTCGTGTAGTCCCAAACATCAAGGTAGTTGCATAACCCGTTTTTTGCACAACAACATTTTAATCCAAGTATTCAGATATTTAATGTACTTACCTCATGGTCCTTTGAAAAAGTGTCACTCTGCCTTGCTATAGCTGACCGAGGTGTCGACTGCAAATTCAGTAACAAATCCTCCTATGATGCGATCGATCCAATGATCGACAGCACGTGCAATCTTATCCTCCGATGCTTCCAACCTTCACACTAGCTCTAGGGTCCACACTATAGGACCATCAAGTTTCCACCTTCCTTGGCTATTTGGTAGCTTCGTGATCCACTTGTATAGCTCAGTAGGAAAGGAGGCAAAAAATATTTCGTGGATCTCCGTATACAGGTGTCGGTCCAACCACTATTCTTTTGACAGTCGCGGTTTCTATTCTCCGGTGTCACAAACTCATGAATCCTTCTGTCCAACCAGCCTTAGATTTCTTTCTTAGTTGGAATCCAGTGATACAACATCACACCTATTATGCAGATTCCGATCTTGACAATAGAACCATTTGTTGGCTTGTGGGGGCCTGACCCAGGTTCAGCGTTAGTTAGCCAAACAAATCCCTACACTACTGGCCCTTTCAGCATCAGCTCACAGAGTGTGGACTGAAGTCTCACCCGAAGCAGTATGGGGGGATGCTAGAACCAAGTTTCTGCATCCTTGAGATGGATGTGATGTTGGTTTATTTTGGCTATGCTTGCCTTCACGTAGTTTTCTTAGCCCTCTGTTCCACCCTTCAGTACCTTCACAAAAGGGTACAATCAGTTTTTGCGCAACCCTAACCAAGGGTTGATATACTTTCACACTGTTAGGGAAATGAACTATGACATTTCCCAAACCAAGCTAAGTGCCTTACTTGCCTTATTAACAGATCTTAGTTAGGTTCACGTAAATAGATGTTCTTACTTGTGTTCACTCAACCAACACAATTACATATATTCGCTTATCATATAAGAATTATAACTGAAATCCATACCAGACATAACCAGATGCATAAACAGGAAATAAATACACAGAAATTATAGAATACTTCTCTTTATTGATAATTCCAAACAATTACAGACTCGACCCGCCCTGCGCACTCAGCTACAAGGGTCTGCGCACTCAATTGCAGACTTCTAGGCCTCTATGCACTCAGCTGCAGAGCCTCTACCTATGCTACGACCCAAGACTTAGACTTATACTTCAAATCTATCTCTCATACATGTTTGATCTTGCTTGCTTGATTGATTCCTTTAACTACTTAGAGCTTAGCTCTATTTATACAATCCCATGCTCTACGGACCATGGATAGATCTTCTACATCCGACATTACATTTCCAAAATAAGGGCAGACAACGCAATGACTCTTTAACATATTTGCACTCTGCGACCACAAAATTCAAAGTCTTTATAGTTGGATTATAAAATTATGACCAAAATATGGGCTTTTAGCCCCAAAACTGCCCTTGGGGGATCCCGCACCCAACATGTGGCTTTCTTCCTCACCCTTGAAGGTCATCTTAATCGATGGTGTCATACCTTACCATCTTCTTCCATCCATTCTTTTCATCATTTCCTCAAGGATCTTTATCAAGCCTTCGATAGGTATGATTACTAAGATGTTCTTAAAAGAATCAATCAGCTAAGAATGAAGCCTAATGAATCAGTTGAGGATTTCTCTGATCAATCCCTTAACCTTTGTTATGAATTTCCTGAAGAAGATAGAGATTGGGATTGCTTTGAAAAAATATTGAGCATTTGATTCACATCTCTCTACATGGTGAATCTGAACCTCCTGATGTTTCTACTTCCCCAACTCTTATAAATCAAGAGATACCTCTAATGTCAGAGGAGGAATATAAGATTCCTTTTGTTCCCTGTCCTCCTCCCTTTTCAGTTTCGATGTGGGTGCTTTCTTGTGATGATAATAAAGTTGGAAATATGTTAATCAAATTCCTAATCCATCTTCTCATTGTTCTTCCTCTTTTCATGACTCAGATTCAATGAAGGAAATCCCATAATTGCTCATTAAGCCCATGGTGAAGACTAACTCCATTCCACAAGATGATGCTACTCTTCATAAATCTAGTCTTGAATCTAATATGGATTTATGTTATCCTCTATAATTTACATGCCATGACTCTTTGTATCTTGTTCAACCTGATCAATTGGCTCCACCAGCTAGTTTTCCACACTCTCTTCATTTTCGAGTTGCTAGTTCAAATTGCGATCAAATACAAGGCGGTCACATTACATAGGTAGAGGATCAGGAAGGTGAAGATTCTTTCAATATTTCTTCTCTTTTTCAAAATCCTCCTTGTGAAGATGATGCACTTCCATTCTTGGATGATTTTCAATATGCTAATCTTGGTAGTGAATCAAATGCAATCAATTCTTTTAATCAATTTGTAGCCTTGGGCAACAATATTTTCGATGATAATGACTATGTTGATGTATGTGATCACAAATTCCCAAGTGCATCATATAATCTTCTAGTTTCTCATGAAGACTTTACTTTAGATCTATATTATGATTCAATAAAATAAGATGTGCTTATTGAAACTTCCACTTCATCTCATTATCCCTTGTGCTCTATTGTTTGTGATGCATTTACTTGCGATGGAGATAATCCATGCTCTTCAATTTATTCATCTGATGAGTTAACTTCTCAATAGACACATGGTGGTGAGATTATCCATGATGAAAACGGAAACAATCAAATCATTGAATCCAACCCTCCAGACCAGCTTGCTCATGAAATTTCATCGATGCATACATCATCATATTTGTGATTAGATGAATCTTTCAAGTTGAGTAATCTGGTTGTTGAAGTTGAAAAATCCGGTCAAGTCACTGATATAGATGGTTTCCATCTAGTGAGTAGTGGTCTTATTGAAACCAATGGTAGTAGCTATCCTCCCTCAACACACGATCTAGTTAAATCTTCAGGATGTGATTTTGCATTCCTTGAAAGTTCCGGGACTTGTCGGGAAGTCAAGGCACTTCAAATTTTGTTGATGGTTATGTCATGATCTCGCGACTCTGGTAAACCCCTCGAACTAAGTCAGATCTGGTTTCTCTCACACAATCCTTCTCATTGCATGGTTTCACTCGATGTAAATATATTTTTGAAAGATGTTTGGTATCTCAAATGTAATCTTTCAAACTTTCAAGATTTGGTTTTTTATCGGATGCAAGAATCTTCTTCAGTTGATCCATCTTCATGGAATCGCATCAAACTCAGGTTTGTAATGTGTATCTATCATAGATTCATGGAATTATCAATTTTATCATTTTAAAGAATACCTTTCACTGAAGAGATCATGCCTATCGGATTCATTTTTTAATGGTGAGCTCCTAGTTTTTCTTGTGAATGTTGTATTGTAAACCTTTCCCTTCATCACACCTAAAATCCTCTTGAGTGATAATGGATGCACGATTTATGGTGTGAATAAAATTCTCCTATGTTCACTGTGTCCTGAGCTCACATTTGTTTGTTGTGATTGCATCCCTTTTAAATTATTTCCATGATTATGGTTCTTGTACAATTTGTCACTAGTTACAGGAAAATGGTTTGTCACATTCGACTTGTGAGGAACTTGGTTCAATTTTTCAGATCATTCACAAAACTGTTAAATTTATTTATCTTCATTAAATATTATTGGGAATTTGATGCTTTAATCAGTCCAAATGATAACAATATTAACTGTCATTCCTTTTATCATTTTCCCACCAATATATTTAATGACAGTTGTTTCACATCGATTAATATTTATAGTTCATCTCATCATTTGGATACTTTTCAAGCAGTTGAGGCACTTCAACCTTCGATGATGGTTATGTCAAGGCATCACTATCTTGACAGGCCTTCTAAATATGATCAGATCTATTTTCCCTCATAATATTCGCATCATGATCCCACGCTTTTAGTTGAAGTTTCATTATTTTCAAATATTCAAGATTTTCAAGAGGATTGTTTAGAATTTCATGATCCAATCACCAAATGGTTGGAGCAATCATACTTGGAAAGCTCTATTGCAAAGACCATATTTTGGCCTTTTCTCATGCTTTCTAAGGAGGATGACATAGAAGAAGGTGCATTAGGTTTGTCTGATTATGATTTCTGTCGAAAAGGTAAGAATGTGGACTAGTAAGAAGTAGTGGGTGTGACACATTTTTCTACCCATAGATAGGAACTTCTTTCTGTTGTGCAAGTTATTCAAGGTTTTATATTTTCTCTTGCACATTAATTTATATTTTCTTTAATTGAGTGTATCTTTGTGGATGTAGGTCAAGAACAAATATGGTGGATACATTGGAAATTTCATTATATGTGATCTTGAGCTTCTAGTTGTTTAGGCTAGGAGTAAGATTAGCTACATTCTATTTACCCCTCTCTTGCACTTATTTCCTTTAGTCTTCCATGTTTTTTCTTTTGTCTTGCATAATGTTTGGTTTAGCCACCTTTTATTTGTGCTTTGGTTTAGCTTTCTTGTTGTGTCGTGTTTTTCCTTTTTGTTCTGTTGATAAGACTTCACATGAAGAGTGTCCTATTTGTGCTCAAAAGGAAATGTGGAAAAATAGAAAAGGACTTTGTGGCCCTACAACATTTGACTAACTATTTTTCCTTCTTCCATGTTTTGGTCACCCCTTTTGGTCGATGAATTTTCCAGGGAAAATATGATCCATCCGTAAGGAGAGTTTTGGTCAAACCATCATACTTGTGTTTATTCTAGAAACCTTATGTGACACTTGGTTCTTTATGTTTCAGTGTTTTCATGGTTATCCAATCAGTAGATGAGGAAAAGGGGGAATTTATAAATGATCAATCCTAAATTAGAGGTCTTTAATATATTCTTCTCTGAAGGAACAACCTCTCCTGCTCTCAATAAGCTAGGATCCCTATTCCGCCCATAAAATGAATAAGTGACTATGCACAGTCCTATTTAAATATATAAATAAAGGTGAAAGAAGTGAAATGCTTCCTACGGAGAGAGGTGAAGCAAGAAACTCTGTCGGGATACTGTCGAGGTTGAGTGGAACTGGAGCAATGTTTGTGTTCCTGTAGTGACTCTACCGAGGTACTATCAAGGCCTGCTGGTAGTGGAGCAATATCGAAGATGAAAAACTACACTATGAAGATCTAAATATCGTGAGCTATACTACCCTTTCCAATTCAAAACATTGATATGTCATGGATCTTATGTTTGTGTTCAAACAATAAGGCACCAATGGGACCATGTCTATTAATGGGGTAAGTGGGGAGGCCAAAGTGATCTCCATGATGAATCAATACTCCCTAAAGAAATAAGAACATGTACAAAAGAATTGACCAAGGAAGAGAAGATGGAGTTCTACCAATGTGTCATCGAGTGTTGTTGTTGTGCCAAACACCCTCCAAAATTTTACCTACACTTGAATTTTGGAGCCTACATGGATCTTGTGATCGATCATTCCATGGTGACTTCTTGATCGATCAAATTCACTTGCTCACACATGCTCAATTTGCAACGAGTTCATGAACACATTCTTCTATGCAAGATTAAACAAGCATATCACAATCCGTCAAGACAATGTATATGCAATTTTCAACCCATGTCAACTATCAATGCACACTGTTATCGATACTCCCTCACTTTTGGCTATGTTTGTACTTCCATTTTGTTGAGTTTTCCAAACTGTTGCTTTTGCACCTTTGCATTTGCGAGTGTCATATTCATGTTTTTTATTGTCAATTTCGATTTCTTTCACTTCAACTGTTGTCATTTTCATGTTATATTTGTTGTGACATGTGTCGCTTTCACTGTCATTCATGTATCGCAAGTGTTGTTCCCCATTTTTTCATATAATAAATGTCATGTTTTTGCATGTTAGCTATCGCACAATGTGTATAAGATTGTTTTAGTGGTTTGAAAGGGTTATATTTGTTTAAATGAGTTGATCTAACCATGTAAGCATCTGTTGCACTCATCCCAAAATTTTTAAGCATTGTTGCACAAATATCGTCATGGTCGTCACAATGTATATATTTATTGTCACACTTATCGTAAGCCATCACAATGTTCTTGCATTGAGGAAAATACATTTTTCATGTGTTTTGAGTATTATGTGTTGTGTTATCAAGTGAACTAAGTGTAAAATCATGTTCAAGTCTTTCTTTTATTCAACTTCCTCTCACTAATCCAACACTTAGTAAAAATTGGAAAAAACTCTCGACCAGGCCACTCAGGCTCGTCCAACCCTGAACTATGCACTACACAGTCTCACTCCTCAAGTAGAAACCCCATCTATTGGCACTATGCAATGTGTAGTCTTTTCCTCCCATAACTATGTATTAAGTAACCTTACTTCTCAAGCCCAACACCTGAGTCTGATAATTGTGCAATATTTCTCTCCATCCAAGCCAACGTTGTGCATTGCATGGTCTTAGTCCTGAAGCCTCTACCTTGAGCTCATGAAATGTGAAATTTCACATTCACCTATCTACATGTCCTTCCAATACTGTGCATTTCATAATTTCAATGCTCAAGCCCGGGCCTCGACCTCCAAAACTACACAATTCAGCCCTCCATCCTGGCCCCAACTACGCATTATGTAGTCTCTGAGCTCAAGCCTAGATCTTGAGCTCCTAAGCTACATAATTGCGTAATATAGGTCTTCTCTACCTTCCATAACTATACAGTTGGCTGAAATAGTGGCAAACCCCTCAGTTTGGCTCACTGAGTCCCAAAACTGTGCAATCTTCCTACCCAGTCCAACCTGAACTCCACATTGCATAGTTTCAAGGATAAATATTCACCCTTGACTACTTGAGTTGCACAATTTTCAATCACTAAGTCTCTTCCTCAACCTACACCCCAGTTTTGGCTATGTCAATGGATCAACATCAATTATCCAAGACTAGGGGTTTATTATATCAATTTCATTTTTTCATGAGTGGATAGCAGATGCAGGGATGGTCTCACATTATGGCAAGATGATGAAGAAGGAGTTGGATAAGGAGGACATGCTAGAAGAAACCTAGGGAGATGAGGAGATAAGACTACCATCAGGCAAGAAGGTGAAGGAACATTGGACTATAACAGAAGATGGAAGATCAAGACCACATTGAAGACTCCTTATCTTCAATTCATAAGAAGGAGGAAGAAGAAGAACATGCACCATATTTTCAAGAAAACACAAAGAAAGTAGATCCAAAACATGAGTTCACATTTCCATGTCATCATTGTCATGTCATTATGTTCCACATCATTTGTGATTATGTAATTCTATATTGAAAAATGTAATGTGAAGTGGAAGTCCAAGAGTCATCTATGTAATGTGAAGAGCCATGTGTTGGCATTATGATGCATTTGTTGTACTTGATGGCAACCCACTCGTAGCAGAACAACTCACTAATATATAACTAGATTAATATACAGAAGAGATATCAGATGCAACAGAATACATGGGATGGAGGGCAGCTCAAAGGAATGAGTTCAGATGTAATGAACAATGACAACTCATTAAGATGACAGTTCTCCGTATGGCAAGATAACTTTTCCATCGAGTCCAAAGGGGGAGATTGTTGGCATTATGATACAGGGGTTGTCCTTGATGGCAACTTGCTAAGATGACAGATCACAACTCAGGCTCACAGAATGAAGAAAAAGAGATATATGCAGGTTACCCTTGATAAAGCCGCATATACACGTGGGTTAGCTGACCAAAAGGTGCGTATACGTATACACAAACTCTCATGCAAGGAAAGGCACATACATTTGGTTTTGGTCCATGGTATTTGGACCATGGTATTGGTCGAAGGTATCTTGTCTGATGTGTTGATCCTAGGTATTTGGTCCAAGGTATTGGTTCTAAGTGGTTTTCGACCATGGTATTGCGTAAAGGCCTAAGACTATAAAAGGAGGAGAAGATCATTAGGCAAAGGCACCAAGTAAGTCTCGAATATTTGATGAAGTATGAGATCCAGTATGCAGGTTATGGGTTCATGGTGTCTTGCTTGATTTGAGCTAAGGAGGAACCTCAGCAGTTGATGGAGAACAAGATCTAAGGATAGATCTGGATCTAATAGCTTGGAATGAATCATCTCTATACGGTTTGATCATGTTTATTCTAGATCTATATACTGACGCATGTAATGTTCTTTAAATATTATGATATGGGTATAACTCAAGTTTGGAATAGCTACAAATCATGAATGAATATTTACAGATGTATACACTGGTTGACTATGATAAAAGTGCGTACATACGCATGTTAGATACATCTAAGTAGCCTATACCATATGAGCTATGATGTTTGAAGTTACAGGTGGTTCTGGTTGTTGATGAGTTTTGATAACTATTTATTGGTGTCAGTATTCTGCATATTCAGTTTGGCTGATTGTGTTTAGCTTCAGTGTTGATGGATGAGATCTAATAATGGATCAAGATCATAGTGACTCATCTTTATATGATCTGATGGACTAGATCTGGTTGCTAACACACATATTATCCTTGTATATGTAATGATTTGGGTATGTCTGAAGTCAGGAAGTGCAACGAAGTTATAAGTAAGTAATTAATGACATATATGCGGGTTCACTTTGGTGAAGTTGCGTATACACGCTGGTTCAGCTCTTCCAAGTAGCGTATGCACTCTGATGCATGACTTTTGATGATACAATTAGATCTGAACATTGTTGGAAAGTTTTGTGTTCTAGTGACTGCAGTTTGTTTGACAGGGTTTCAGTGATTCAGTATTGGGTGATTCAGAGATTGATGATGGTAGTGTTGATTGATTGTGTGGTTCAATGATATTTATGGGTCCAGTATGAAAATTGGATGAAACGTGGCCATTAGATTAAGGTGTTGTGCTTCAGGAGTATCCAGTCTGAAAATTTATGAAAAGTGGTACTTGGAGGAAAAAGAGAGAAGGTTGTAACCTTCTATAGGTCGGCACCTACATACTAGTACATCAGCTAGTACAAGAGCTAAGGGGGTTGTAGCTCCCTTCCAACAGTAGCTGGAAAATGAGTGAAGGTTGGAGCATTCAGTAGGCTGGCGCCTATGTACTAGAAAAAGGATCGACTAGTACAAGAGCTAAGGGGGTTGTAGCTCCCTTCTAGGAAGAAGCTAGAGAATGAGAGGAGGTTGTAACCTTCTGCAGGTAGAAGCCTGCATACTGGTATAAGGATGCACCAGTACAAAAATACTGTAAAAGGAATTTTCTTATTAAAAGAAGATAGAGATGAATTGCAGTAGGTGGTTTTCACCCACATTGGGTTTTCACCTTACATCATGGTGTTCATATGTGCTTATTGTGTGTGATGATTTGTTCTATTTTACTGCCCCTATTTACTGTTCATATGGTTAATAAAGTTCTGATGCACTAACTATAGATCAACATCTAATGGATTAACTGAATCAAAATTTTACTGGATATACACTAGTTGCATTAGAAACAGTTGCGTGTACACATAGGTTCCCTTAACTGAAGTAGCGTATATGAATCTGAGTATGGAAATGAAAATTGTTTGATTTGATAATACTAATTCACCCCCCCCTCTTAGCATTATTTCCAACATCATGTAGGAAGTCAAAAAGTCATGAGAAGTCAAACAGACATGAGGGTAGTCTAAGAGTCATAAGGGAAGCAAAGGATAACCCCATTTGATATATATACACCCTCATGGTACGAGCACTTTTCACCTTGGCTCCTCTAGAAAGGAATTAGAGAGACAAGCTAGTTCTTTTGGGGAGCAAGGAGTGGCTCCAACGCTCCAATATTGGGCCTAGTGGTGTTTGACATGTGCCTTGGGACTTTTACTTAATACTTGAAGCCTGATGGATGACACGTTCTCATGCATGGATTGTGAATATTTGTAAGACTGTTATGTGAATATTATGATTCATGTATTCTTTCACTTGTACTAAAGTAGTTGAACTATTTCAATTATTTTAGTGCTTACCTAATTGAGAATGTGTTGTAATGGTTTCTATAACTCTCTCATCATTCTTAAGTCCTGATGATGGATCCCATTTGGGATTTGAAACGTTGGCATAAAAACGATCATACTGTGTGTTCTCCGGTAACAAATTCAAAAAAAATCTCTCATCCTTATGGACTATTCCACTAGATGTTAGAAAAATCTTTCTTGTTTATAATAGTTGCAATGATTGTCGCATCGTTGTGGACCATTTCACTGGAAGTTAGACAAATAGATTTTATGTGTTTGTGTCTCTATTAGGGTAGTACTATTACCTCTCTCCTAGAGTCTCACTTTCCTTTCCCTTCGTAGTAGAATAATATTAACACACATACAACCGAACACTCACCAGGAATACTCACTTGTTGATCTGAGATTAATTATGCATAGTTGTTGGGACAGGGTCCCCTGTGGTCAATTTTGGGGAAGCAGAAACCCCAAGTTTTTGTTATGTAAAGTGTAAAGTCTCCACAAGTTATGATCCCGGAGCACATAGATAGTAAGTGTCATAAAGGGATTTTCCCTTATTTTATGTAAGTTGTGTCGGCTTTAGTAGATCTACCCATGGTCCGCAGACCATGGGATTGTATAAAAAGGATATTCTTAGAGAGTCTAAGGAAGTTAAGTTCAGTTAATTTGATGATAGTGAATGTACTGGGTCATTAGAAGTGAAGAGCGAAGAGTCTTAGAGTAGAAGAGAGGCTCTGCAGCTATGTGCGCAGAGGCCTAGAGTAGAGCATGCAGCTGTGTGCATGGACCCTACAATTGAGTGCACAAATCTGAAGCATCAATAAAGAGATTATTCTAGAAATATCTATGTTTTGCCCATTTACTTCTGTTATGAATGAATGAATTTATGTTATGATGAATATTGGGTTTATGATTTAACACTGTATTGATGCGTGATTATGCATGGTTTACATTGTTATATGAACACAAGTAATAATATATGTTTACACGAAGAATATCTTAATGCATGCTAAAGATATCAAACACTTAAGTTGATATGGGTAATAAAAAACTAAGTGATTACAGAGGCAAGTAAGTGGTTGATTCGCCTATTTAGGGTCTGCAAAAGATAATTGTAGACCTTCACGAACGTCTAGAGGCTCATAAGAGGAATTTATATCGATAAGCCTCAAGGGCTTATATATCTATGAAAAGGCAGGTTTAGGTCATAAAATGACATCATAACCATCTCTGGGTGCAGAAACATGGTTCCAGCACTGCCCCATACTGCTACGGGTGAGACTTCAATCCACGCTCTGTGGATTGATGGCGAAAGGGCCAGTGGTGTAGGAATTTTTTTGGAAAAGTTAACTCTAAACCTGGGTCAAGACCCACAAAGCCAACAAATGGTTCCATTGTCGGGACCGGGATCTACATAAAGAGATGTTTGATGTCGCATCACTGAAATCCGATAAAGAAAGAAATTGAAGATTGGTTGGATATGAAGATCCACAAATTCGCGGCGCAAGAAAATAGAAATCTGCAACTGATGAAAGAACAGTGGTTGGATAGGTATTTGTACACAAAGATACATGAAACTTTCTTCTATTCCTTCCCAGATGAATTATACGAGTGGATCGCTAAATTGGAAGACAACCAAGGAAAGTGGTGGCTTGACAGTCCAATAGTGTGGACCCCGAAGTTAGTGCGAAGATTGTAAGCCTCTGAAGATAAGATCGCAAGCATTGTCAATCACTTGCTTGATTGTGTCCTCGGAGGGCTTGTGACAGAGTTCGCGGTCAATACATCGGTCAGCTACAGCGAAGCAGAGCGACACTTCTTCAAGGGACCGCGAGGTAAGTATTTAATATCTTTGAATACTTGGATCAAAATGCTCTTGTGTGAAAAGCAAGTTATGCAATTACCTTGATGTTTGGAGCTATGCAAAGTGGAAAGTTATTCAGGGATAGAAGGGGAGCCGAATGTGAATATATCCCACTGATTGAGCCTACTCTGAGTGACGACGAAGAAGCAGCACAAGCTTCACTACAGAGCATTGTTTAGATAATAAGGCGAGGGTTTCTGCGAATACCTCACCCGCCCACACCACCTCCATCTTCACCTCCATCGCGTACACCTTTTCCCACACTGACACCACCTCCACTGTCATTCAATATGCCAAATACAGTGAAGATGCCCATTTTCAAGGGCTTGGGAAATGAGGACCCGGACCAGTTTTGGTTCATCGCAAAGGTTGTGTGGAAAGCCCAAAACATTACATATGGTCAAATTAAGAAAGCAACGTTGGTTAATTCTTTACAGGAATGTGCGCTAATGTGTTACATTAAGTATTTCATTAATAACCCGACATCTACATTGGCAGATATTCAGACTGCATTGAATAAGGAATTCAGTAGACCCAAGTCTGAAGCACAATCGATCATGGGATTCAAGGAGAACATGATAAAGCCTGGAGAGACACCCTAGGAGTTGGATCAGAGATTGAAATTCAAGATCCACGAGGCTAACATGAATCTTATGGATGGGCAACACTGCAAATGATTTGTGGCTTCTCTCTTACTTCATCTAAGGGTTGTTTTATCACAACAAAATATTGGGACGCAGGTGGAGGCCCTGGAGATTGGGATGAGATTGCATGAGACACCAATTCAAGATGCTAATTTGGGAATTCATCTGATTCACACGGAATTGCAGAAACTTTTCCTAGAATTACAAAGTTTGAAGAAGGATAGAACAGCTCGGTCAAAGGTGCATGAAGAATTTTGGTGTTTGAAATGTAAGAGTCAGGGGCATGATAAAGATCATTGCCCTGTCTTCGCGAATTATGTTACAAGAGGGGGGTCGATGCCTCTAAGACTAGAATCTCAAGCAGGGCCAAGTACAGGGCTTGCGTTGTGGTGTTATATCTATCAAGTAGCTAAAAAACATGTGACAAATAATATCCACTTGCTGTAGAAATTTGTATAGATGCCACAACAACTCTTCTACAACTTCCGCAAATCAGTAGATCACGAGGAGCGCAATTTTCGTAGTTACGAATTAATGATGGAGAGAATGCCCACGTATCGAATGTAGACAGAAACTTGACCTCCGGATCAAGGTGTTGGGGGAGCGCGAGGAGGATATCAGGGGCACGGCCAAGGCCGACGTAGAGGAGGACCTGCATGAGGTCGGGGACAAGTTATTTGCTACAATTGTGGGGGGTCAGGGCATTATGCGTGAAAATGCACGAACCAAACATGCCTGTCATACTGATACTGTACTCAGTTTGACCACGCGACAAAAGACTGCCCTGTATTAATAGCTAAGATGCAAGAAGAGGGGACACAACCTTAGCAGCCTACCCAGAACCTACATATGATGAGGGCTAAACCCAGTGAAGAGAATCCTAATGTGAATATTGTGCTGCCTAGTGGAATGACAACTGGCAAAGATAAGGGAAAGCAACTTGAAGAAGGTGAACGGGTCCATAAAGCTCCAAAGAAGGAGGTTGGCTTTGATCTAGAGCATGCAAAAGAAATCTTCATGGAGGAGATGAAAAGCTTCGTCGAGGCTTGTACCTTAGGAAGTCAGGATAGGTAGTCTGAAGAAATGGACCCATCCATGCTTACTACCTTTTTGGAGACCTTTATGAAGCTGCTACGTGATAGCAAGGCCATAAAACGATTACAGGAGTTGATCAATAAATGTGCTAGTAAAGAAAATTCTCTACAGGGACCGTGCATGGTCAAGAAAATTGGTAAGCATAAGGCAAGAATAGGGCATGAGATGAGGCTCACCGCACAAATAGGAGAGTACGAAATGGACCAAGTTATTCTAGATCTTGGGTTCGATGTGAATGTTTTTCCAAAAAATACATGGGAGAGAATGGGGAGACCTGCGCTGCAGTGGTCTCCTATTCAATTGAGGATAGAAAATCAAAAAATGATTATCCCCATGGGAAGATTGTAGGGAGTGACAGTAGATATTGAAGACGTGAGTGCATTGGCAGATTTTGAAGTAATAGAGATTGTCGATGATAGCAATCCCTACCTCGCACTCCTTCAGATCACCTGGGCCATTGACATGAATGGGTTGATTAATTTAAAGAAGCAGACGATGTCATTTGAAAGAAAATCACTCTGCGTAGTAGTACCTTAGGACCCTGCAGAAGGACCGTGCTATACTGAACTCGTCCGCGATTATGAAAGTGACAATGGTTTGGAACAAATTTATAAGATAACAATGTGAGATCAAGATTGGGTGAATTTGACAGCAGATGGATATATTGCATGGGACCACGAAAGCTTCTACACATCAAATTCAGGTGAGGAATTGGAACACTAGCAGAATCGATTGCATGAAGTGTCTATGCTACGATGTAACATGATGACCAAATCGTTGTGCTGTGTATTGTCGGAGGTAAGAAGTCTATCTTATTATGATGGTTTAACTGATGTTGATAAATTTTTGGATGCATTTGAAAGGGAAGTGCCACAGAAACATCACTTCCAAGCCTTGGACTTGGCGCTATGCACTACTCCCACAAGATGGTGGGGTATGCATAAAGACAATTTCGATGGATGGCGCGAATATAGAAGAATGATGAAGGTCAGGCTTGGTCACCCAAAGGTGCAATTGACAGAGAAATACGTTGGGAGGAGTGATCCACATGATCACTTAGCAAAATGGACTGATGTTTATGGGGCAGAACTGCAACTGGAGTGGGTGCATTTTCTGTCATACTTTTGACGTAATACCAATGAATTGGTACTTGGAAATAGAGCTCCTCGATGGCACAGGCAAATGGGATATTTTGAGACAGGGATTCTTGATGATATTCAACTTTGAGGATGGATTCAAGTGCATCGATGAAGTGATGCAAGAGGTTAAGGTAGCGATCTTCAGAATCCTGTAGGATCCCTTGGATTTGATTCAAGTAGATTGGACCACCCAGCTGCGCCATGCGCTAGAGTGCTATAATGTGACTGTTGAAGAAGAAGAGGAGGATCCAAGGAACATTAATATCACAAAGGAATAAGGTCACCATGAAGTTGAAGGGCCACATATAGAGAATCTGAATATCACCGCGCTGCTAAAAACTCAACAGGTGAGCATTGGGACAAAGGCGGAGCCGAAGTTTCTGAATATAGGGGACTATTGGGATGATGCTATGGTAAATAAGGTCGCTGAGTTACTTCGTGAATACCAAGATTTGTTCCCTACAAATGTTTCATACATGATGTGGATAATAGGCGATTTAGGAGTAATGAAGTTAACGTTGAAACCAGACGTGAAGCCTGTGAAGTAGAGGCCATATCATCTTAATCCTAATCATAAGGAAAGGGTCTGTTTGGAGTTGGATAAGATGTTGGAAGCGGGTATTATTGAACCAATGGAGGAGTCCAACTGGGTAAGTCCTATGGTCGTTCAGGAAAAGAAGCAGAAGGATGAAATAAGGATCTGCGTAGATCTTAGGATGTTTAATGATGCTTGTGTGCATGATCCTTTTCTAACTTCATTCACTGATGAAGTGCTAGATAATGTAGGAGGACAGGAAGCATATTCATTCAATGATGGGTTCTCGGGGTACCATCAGATCAAGATCACGCTGGAAGATAGGAGTAATATGACCTTCACAACTGAGTGGGGATGCTTCTAGTATACAATAATACCTTTTGGACTAAAGAATGCGTTGGCAATCTTTTCGTGCGTAGTCATTGAGGCATTCAAAGAGTTCATTCACAAGTTTTTGGAGGTATACTTTAATGATTGGACGGTGTTTGGACTAGTCAAATACCATGTAGCTAGTTTGCACTTGATGCTGGATACGTGCCGGAGGTATCAGATCGTGTTGTTGGGCAACGAATCCCCCCATGGCCAGTTTTGGGGCTTAAAGCCTGAGTTTTGGTCATTGTAATGTAAAGACCCCGCAAAATGCGAGCGCGGAGCATGAGAGTCTAGGGTTGTCTGCCCTAAAATAATGTAATTTAATATAGAAAATGTCAGCCTACCCATGGTCTGTGAACCATGGGAATGTATAAATAAAGAGAGGCTCTAAGTGTAGAAGTGAGTTTTTAGCTCTGAGAAGTAATATGGGTTTTGATTAAGAGATTAAGCTCTGAGTCTATAAGTCCGAGTCTTGGGTTGTAGTAGTAGGAAGAGGCTCTGCAGCTATGTGTGCAGACCCCTACAGCTGAGTGCACAGGGCAGAGTTGGGATTGTATCTGAACAAAGGATCAATAAAAGATAAGTTGATTCTAGAATATTGTGCATTTGCTCATAGATTTGTGTGTTCATGCTTCTATTATGTTTATTCATCGCTTTATGGTTTTATGATTGCGCGCACTTGGTATGAATGTTGAATGGGTAATAATAATATTGGGTACACATAATTAAGTCAAGATCTATAATAATAGCATAGTGAAGATCAACGATCTAGGTAGCACATCTTTGCGCTCTTTACAGAGCTGCGCGGAAGGAGTCGCACTAGTCGCAAAGGTTAGACAGCTGTGTGGAGCAACACAGGCATGGAAGTTGGGCTCAAGAACTTCCTAAGACCTCATCAAGACATCCCTAGCATGTGGAAACCTGGTTCCATCACCCTCCTATACTACCTCGGGTGAGACCTCAGTTTGCGCACAGTGGACTGTTGTCGAAAGGGCCGGTAGTTTTGAAATTTGTTTGGCTTAATCACTTCTGAACCTGGGTCAGGCCCCATCAAGCCAACAAATGGTTCTGTTGCGGGGAATGAGATCTACCTAAGGGATGACTGATGTCGTGCCATTGGAACCCTACGAAGGAAGAAATTGAAGAGTGGTTGGACAAGAAGCTTCATGAGTTCATGACACAGGAAAACAAAACCCCATAGATATTCGAGAAGAGGTGGCTAGATCGATACGTATATACAGAAATCCACGAGATATTATTCATGTCCTTCCCATCTGAACTGTATAGCTGGATCACAAGGTTAGCCGATATCCAGGGGAGGTACAAGCTCGATCAACCAACAGTGTGGACTCTAGAGTTAGTCCATAGACTAGAGGCATCACAAGATAAGATCGTGTGAGCTGTGGACCATTGGCTTGACAAGTTAATAGGAGGGTTTATCACTAAACTTGTGATAGAAATGACTGTGAGCTACAACGTGGCAGAAAGACGTTTTCTCAAGGGACCATGAGGTAAGTACATCAAATCTTTGAATACCTAGATTAAGATGTTGTTATGTGAAAAAAGGGTGATGTGAATACATTAATGTTTGGAACGACGTAGAGTGGAAAGGTCTATAGAGGTAGCAGGGAATTAGGAAATAGTCCCTTAATTTCACCTTCGCGAGAGAGTGAGGAAGAGCTTGCTCGGGTCTCTCCGAGGAGTGCAGTCAGTTTGACAAGGCAGTGCATTCTGCAGTTACCATCTCCACTTACGCCACCACTCACGTCACCTCCTTCACCTCCATCTTCACCCACACCACCTCCACCAAACTAGTAGTTCAGTATGGTGAGCGCGATTAAGCTACCCATATTCAGAGGAGTAGGAAATAAGGACCCGGATCAGTTCTGGTTCGTGGTAAGAGTAGTGTGGGAAGCACAAGGGGTTACGGATGATAACATTAAGAACGCTACATTAGTAAGTGCGTTGACATGGTATATCAAGCACTCAAGTGATCACCCAAATGCAGGAATAGTGGAGATCGAGAATGTGCTGAACAGACAATTTAGTCAGTCGAAATCAAGGACGCAATCAATCATCAGATTTAAGGAGATTGCGATGCTTCCAGGAGAGACCCCATGGGATCTGGATTAGCGGCTGAAGAGTAAGATCTGCGAGGCTAATATGACGCTAATGGATGCACAACACCACGTGTGGTTTATGGTGTCTTTGACACCCTGCCTAAGGATGGCGCTGTCACAGCAGAAGCTTTCAATCCAGGCTGAAG
The DNA here is from genome assembly GCA_000404065.3 of Pinus taeda. Taxonomy (NCBI): domain Eukaryota; kingdom Viridiplantae; phylum Streptophyta; class Pinopsida; order Pinales; family Pinaceae; genus Pinus; species Pinus taeda. Next base: position 55,615 of record APFE030486941.1, on the reverse strand, counting down.
CATTGGAGATGGCGATGAGCTTGCATGAAACACCAATACAGGACCCAGGGTTGGGAGTTCAACAAATCCATGCGCAATTATAGAATCTATGCCTGGAAATGCAGAGCTTGAAGCAGGATAGGTTACCACGGCCAGAGGCATGCGAGGAAGTGTGGTGTATAAAATGCAAAGGCCAAGGCCACGATAAGGATCACTGTCCCATATTCGCGAACTACTTGGCAGGAGGGGGCCCAATGCCATTGAGACCGGAGGCACAAGCAGGGCCGAGTGCAACACCCTTGCTATGGTGCCTGATCTGTCAGATAGGAGGAAAACACACAACGGACAATTGTCATCTATTGCAGAAGTATACACAGACTCCACAGTAGCTGTTTTGTAATTTTTGTAGGTTGGTGGGCCACGATGAGCGTACGTGTCGCAGCTACAAGTCGATGATGGAGCGAACCCAGCCTATAGAATGCAAACAGAAACGCGAGGCCTCGACCCAGCCATGGGGATGGCGCATGCGGGATTTTAGGGGCGAGGTCAAGGATGAGGCCTTGACCCAACGAGAATGTCTTGTTCACACTATGCTCAGTTCGATCATGAAGCAGTGGATTGTCCTACGTTGATTGCACAAATGTGCGATAAAGGAGTACTTCAGCCTAATCCGACTCAAAATATTCAAATGATGAGGTTTGAACTACGCAAAGAAGACCCAAATGCGAATATGGTGCTCAGAAGCGGTGCAACCACAGGGGAAGATAAGGGGAAGTAGCCCAAAGAAGATACCTGTGTTTGCAAGGCTCCTGCAAATGAACCAGAGTTTGACTTGGAACGCGCAAAGGAGACATTTATGGAAGCTAAGAAGAGCTTTGCAGAGGCCTCTACTTCAGGTAGTAAAGATCAACCAGAGCCAAGAATGAATCCTTCTATGTTTACTACCTTTTTAGAGACATGCATGAAACTGTTGCGCGACAATAGGGCAGTTAAACGGCTACAAGAGCTGATCACTCGGTGCAGGGTCAGGTGAACCACGCGTATTCCAGAAATTGGGAAAGCATACATTGCGCACTGGAAGGGAGATGAGGTTGACATCACAGATTGGTGAATACGAAATGGATCAGGTAATCTTAGACCTAGGGTCTGACGCGAATGTGTTACCTAAGCATAATGGGAATGCATGGGCAGGCCCACGTTACAGTGATCTCCTATTCAATTATTAATGGTGAAAAAATAGAAGATTTTGCCCATGGTAAGGTTGCAAGGGGTAATATTTGATATCGAAGGCGTGAGAACGCAGACGAAATTTGAAATGATAGAGATTGTCGATGACAACAATCCTTATCCCACATTGTTAGGAATAGACTGGGCCACTGATATGAATGGAGTCATCAACCTGAAGAAGCGGAAGATGATATTCAAGAAAAAGTCCCTACACGTTGTACTTCCGCTAGATCCAGCCAAAGGTACGCGCTACACTAAACCTATGCGGGACAATGACAGCGACGATGAGCTAGATTGCATTTACTAGATAATGGCACAAGACCAGGATCGAGTGAACCCAACTGCAGATGGGAGAATATCATGGGAACGCGACATTTCCTATACTGCGAATTTAGATGAAGAAGTAGAACACTGGCAAAACTAGTTGCACGAAGTGACAATGCTGAATTGCAACATGATGATCATATCACTGCAGCGCGTGATGATGGAAGCAAGGGAACTGCCAACATATGATGAGGTAACAGTGGTGGATGAATTCTTAGACAAATTTGAAAGTGCAGTACCGGAACAACAGTGATACGGTGCACTGAAATGGGCATTGCACGCGACACCCACACAATGGTGGAGTACACATCAGAAGACTATCGGAAATTGGCGTGAATGTAGAAGATGGATGCGCGTACAGTTTGAAATCCCCCAGCATCGAACAAGAGCGAGGCAACGAAGATGACACAGTTTGCATGCCCACCTGTGTCGATGGGTGTAGACGGGTGCTGTGAAAGCACATCCCAGACTAAGGATCGACATTTGGAACCAGCTACAGTAGCAGGAAACATGCCATGCACCAAAAATGTTCCATATAGAAGCACTCAAGAGGATATGCAGGACTTGGAATAAGGTTCACTAGGTCAAACGGACTAATTAGGACCACCGTGTACTAGCGGTTCGATGGGCCTCTAGGGCCATGTACAAGACTCTGAGCACATCAATGATTCTAAAGATGACGGGCAGAGTTGGGGCCATAGGTTTGGGAGGAAGGAATGCTCTCATAAGTGGAACAAGTCGTAAGGAGTAGGACGAAGGAATTTCGTCGTTGTACGGGACCAAACATATGCAGATTTAGGAAGCCATTCGGCAAGGGCACTTGAGAATTCGTGAACTCAAAGAAGATCAAGTACGGCTGAGGAAGAAAAGAAGGATCTTGGATGAACAAATCGAAAAGCTGGAAATCAAAATTACACAAGCAGGCCATGTCAAAAAACTAAGCTTGACAGAACAAAAAGTAGGCAGCCACACTGCCACATTAGAAGGATTTGGGGTTTTTCTACCATGGTTGTGGCCACATCTCACTAGACAAAGGGATTGGGTTCGCGCACCATGCAAAGGAGAACGTGAAGCACTGACCAACATCAGGGTAATTATGGGGTACCCGCGGACTAGGATGGAAGGTGCAGGGAAGCCTCGTGCAGGTGGAGTAACCACTTGACTAATCATAGAAAGCACAGTCTCGGCGCTCCAAGAAGTTGGAAGAGAGTGCAAGAATATAAAAAAGTCTGTAGGGAAGCTAGGTGGCAAGGAAGTTGCATACAGGATCAGTATGACGCACGGGTCGTGTACGCGCATAGGGGGCAACGCTGTCACATAGGTAAACTGGAAAGTGACCGTTGGGGTCACTGTTCATGTCAAGATATCTCATTTAAGACAAAAAGGAGTGGGCAGAAAGTAATTAAGACATGGCATCAAAACTCGATTTGAAACAATCTGCCGCCAAAAGGGAATTAATGAGCTAGAAGAGGGGGGAACGGTCGAATTTGAATTCTGGCAGGCTTATAAATCTCAGATGGTCCTCCATCGAACAACCCTTGGAATCTTGAGAATTCAGTTATTGAGTATGGACTTTACGGCTTTAGAGGCTTTGAAAGCAAGTTCAGTGTTTGAAGCATTGCCGAAAGAGACGTAGGACCTTCTGATCAGAGCAATGTCGACCGCCAAGGAAGCCGCACTGAGCCCTATGTCACTGATGGGGGATGCGCCAGAAATCTCGAAGTTGCCCTGAATGCTGAGGACTAAAAAGGACCCATAGGGAGCAGGACCGGTTCGTATGTCTCCCTGCAACTCGTGGTTTTGTAAGCTATCTATGGAGGAGAAGGGAAAAACAATTAATATTGAGAGCGATGATGAGGAGGAGGATTTCCAGGCATTCGTAGAAGAGATTGAACCTGAGGTAGAAATGGAGGAAGACATCCCGCCAGTACGCATCACAACAAAGCTGCCCAAGTATGTCCCTTTGCGGAAAAGAAGAGTAAAGGTACCTAAATATTTCGATGTCGTTAAAAGTGCACTCAAAACCTTGTTCCTCCCCGAAGGAATTCCGTTTGAAGGTTCAGCTGTGGGCTGCATACCCATGATGAAGTTTGAAGACTGGGACCTCATGGATAGCGAAAATTTCGCTCATTTGAAAACTAGCCAACTGATGAAGCAAAGCAAGGAGGGGGTAGTTACAGAGCTGCAGCCACGGAAATGACTATGCAGGGTGGAGGAGGTCAGGCTACTCCACCTCCTATGGATTCCACACTTTCATCGGGCACCAATTATGATATTTGTCATCAAGAAACTACTTTGCCTGGTACACGATGGGTACTTGTGGCTAGAGCAGCCCATTCCCATCACGACAGAGCTTATTCATAAGATTTCTTGGCTTCCCTTATGGGAAGGGACCCCGCGGAAGTAGTTGGCACAAGTGGAGACTTAGCGATTGCAAAGGCCATGAAAAAGAAATATAAATTAGAGAAGAAGTAGAGGGGTTACATTATTACTAGCATTCAAAACTGAGGAGTCTGAGTTGCTACCCAGTTGCTGGCAAGAAAAGTGATGAGAAAATGTTGGGGCAATGAGGTACCAACAACAGTCATTGCATTGGCCGAGCAATGCACAGAAGGGGTATGGTTCAACTGGGCGTAGTTCCTCTGTGAGGAGTTCCTGATGATTTGCAGGGAGGCCTAGGAGAAGGGTAAGAACATCCACTACGCATGGTTTCTCTTATCCATCCTGTTGGTGGCAGGAGAATTGCCTGAGCATAGTCAGTTTCCTCCCCTTGACCAGGACTTGCCAGAGGCAGCAAAACATGCGTCGCTTTAGGCGACAAGGCATGCCACATGCATTCACGAGATCAAGATCTTCTGGATACTCATGGAGGTGACCATATGGTTGGGGATCAACAAGCGGCCATGCCTATCCCCCTCAGTATACGACAGTCTGCGGAGCTTTGCAGACTTTAAAGCCAATATGCACAATGTGTATATCAAGCCACAGAAGGATCCAGAGCAGAAATGGACGACACTGCCCTTCATCACAATTGATGATGCTATTTTCGCGGTGCTAGACTCATGGCCACTAAAATGGCAGGCACTAGATCTAGAGGCGCGTGATGAGATGGTGATTCAAAAACAGAAGGATGCCACCAAGCTACTAGCACAATAAAAGCGGAATGAGAAACTAGCTGCAGAAGTATGGGCTTCCCATGAGGCAGCGAAGGCTGCCGAGGAAAAGGAAACAACAGCACCAGCATCTGAGGCCACCATGACGCAGGAAGGAAGAGGCCCGAAACTGACCACAGGCCAAGGTATAGATGACACAGCGGCAGGTGTGGACCCACACACATCATCAACACAGCTAAAGTAGTCGCATGGTATGGAACAGACAAGGCCCCAAAAAAAGACCAAGGCTTCCAAACTAGATGGGGAACCTATTACACTAACCGAGGGTGACCTATACGACATCAGTGACACAGTTCGCGAGGTCACCAGGGAGACGCTCCAGGAAGTAATGACAAAGCAGCATAATGTGTTGGGGGCACTCAAGGCACAACTCCAGGAACTTCAGGTGTGGCCCCTACAGTAGGGAATGGTAGCCACAGGTACATCAGCGATAGAGCAATTACTTCAGGCCAAAATGGCTAATACCATCGTGCTACAGGAAGGAGCACTGACAACAGACAACACGGAGGACCGAGCCGCAGTAGGCCGGCTCAAGGGACTTGGACTAAACTTGGCTACCCTCCCATGAGAGATATTATACCAGCTATAGGATGGAGCGATTACAGAGCTCCGCACTAGAGAAGGACGCGTAGTACAGATGCTCAGCAAACGATGAATCAACATCGAGCAATAGAGCCTCCAACATGATGAAGCGGTAGCGCAGACTCATCAGTTGGAGCAAATTGTCGAGGAAGCATGTCGCCACATCCCTAAGCTAGAGATTGTGACAGACTTACCAGTAGATATGTGGATCCACAAATTGGCTAGTGGATTCTGCAAGGCCAAGGAGGAAGCAACGAGGATCTAGCTGGACCTCAACTTGTAGATCGTGGAACTGTGGCTGAAGGCACAGCCCTCTACACCCCCAAAAGTCCGAGAGTAGGACCACAGCACCATTCAATCAGGGTTGGAAACAATAGAGTGATCCATACAAGATTGCACGGGCTTGTTAGATCAATCACTCTTCACCCTCACTTCATTGCAGGAAGACCCAACGCTACCGCGTGTAGAGACAGAAGCGTGGGAGTTGCAGCAGGCCTATGACAATGTCTGGGGGACCGCACAGACAGTCGCCCTTACTCAACAATTGGCCAAGATGAGGGAGGCCCATGCTCTGAAGGAACAGGTGGACGCTGCACATCAGAAAGAAACAGTGCTTAAAGCACGCATCCAGCCTTGGCTCGAGGAAGCATTCACAGTCACCACCAAGATCAAGGGCAAGCTGGCACAGATGCAGGGCATGTATGCACTCAGGCAAGGAATTACACCTAACAACGAGTCATCGAAGAATCGTGCATAGCTGATATAGCAAAAAGCGGAAGAATGTGCTGCATACGTAAACAAAGTGCAGAGATTGCTAGATAGACTTCGCGCGAAGATCACCGCACCAGCCGAGTGACTCGGGACAAGTCATGATGATTGTGTTGGGGGCCTGTTGGGTAGCGAATCCCCCCATAGCCATTTTAGGGGCTTAAAGCCTGAGTTTTGGTCATTGTAATGTAAATACACCGCAAATTGAAGGCACGAAGTGCGAGAGTCTAGGGTTGTCTGCCTAAAATAATGTAATTTAATATAGAAAGTGTCGAGATGTATAAATAGAGTGAGGCTCTAAGTGTAGAAGTCAGTTTTTAGCTTTGAGAAGTAATATGGGTTTTGATTAAGAGATTAAGCTCTGAGTCTGCAAGTCTGAGTCTTGGGTTGTAGTAGTAGGAAGAGGCTTTGCAGCTGTGTGCGCAGAGGCCTGGTAGAGTCCGCAGTTGTGTGCGCAGACCCCTGTAACTGAGTGCGCAGGGCAGAGTTGGGATTGTATCTGAACAAAGGATCAATAAAAGATAAGTTGATTCTATAATATTTTGCATTTGCTCATAGATCTATGTGTTCATGCTTCTGTTATGTTTATTCATCACTTTATGGTTTTATGATTGCGCGCACTTGGTATGAATGTTGAATGGGTAATAAGAATATTGGGTACACACAAGATCTATAATAATAGCATAGTGAAGATCAATGATCTAGGTAGCACATCTTCACGCTCTTTATAGAGCTGCGCGAAAGCAGTTGCACTAGTTGGGAAGGTTAGACGGCTGCGCAGAGCAGCGCAGGCCTGCAAGTTGGGCTCGAGAACTTCCTAAGACCTCATCAACACATCCCTAGGGTGGAGAAACCTAGTTCCATCACCCTCCCATTCTACCTCGGGGGAGACCTCAGACTGCGCACCGTAGACTGTTGCCGAAAGGGCTGGTAGTTTCAGGATTTGTTTGGCTAAACCACTTCTGAACCTGGGTTAGGCCCCATCAAGCCAACACGCGTTAAACTTGAAGAAGTGTTTATTTTTCATCCCTTTTGGAATCTTGTTGGGTCATGTAGTGTGCAGATAGGGATTAATGGTGGACCCAGCTAAGATCGCGGTTATATTCGATTTGGAGGTGCCAAGGAGTATTAACCAATTGTGCATAACAATGGGTAATACTACCAAAAGTTCATCAAGAGTTATGCTCAGGTCACTGCACCGATGGAAAAACTGTTGAAAAAAGATGCTACATTTTGTTGGAATGAGGAATGTTAGTGGAGCCTGGATGTGTTAAAAGAAAATATGGTCACCATGCCAATCCTAATATTCCCATATTAGAAGAAGGAATTTCATGTTCATGTGGATGTGTCATGTGTTACACTAGGAGCAGTACTGACACAGGTCAGTGAAGGAGAACTAGATCACCCAATAGCATTTTCAAGCAAGAAGTTGTCGAAGGCTGAAAAGAACTATTCAATGACAAAGTACAAAGGGTTGGCTATGGTGTATGTCCTCCAGAAGTTCATGCATTACTTTCTAGGCAGACACTTTAATATGTACACAGACCATTATGCGTTAAATTACCTGGTCAACAAGCCTATGTTGGCGGGGAAATATGCATATGGCTGCTACTATTTCAGGAGTATGATTCTGAAGTCATTGTGAAGCCAGGGTGATTGAATGCAGGACCGGATCATCTATCGCACATTGAAATAGTTCAAAATCCCACTAATTTGGAGGAAGGACTACCTAACGTGGAGCTCTTTGCAATGTGTATGGCAGACAATCATTTTGTAGACATCATCCACTTCCTGACTACAGGGATGGCTCCAGAGGGGTACACTAGTCAACAAAAGAAGGAATTAGTGGTGCGTGCAGCAGACTTCTCTGTTATTGCAGGTCACTTGTATAAAATTGGGATCGGACAAGATACTAAGATGCTATGTGCCTAATTTTGAATGAAGTAGTATCCTCGCTGAAGCTCATGGAGGGGCTGCAGGAGGCCATTATGCAAGAAAGGCAACAACACAGAAGATCTTACGTGCTGGGTTGTGGTGGCCAACATTGCATAAGGATTCAAAAGCATATTGCAGGGCATGTGATGCATGTCAAAGGACTAGTAGGCCATTGCATAGGGATGATCTACCTTTGAATCTGCAAGTGTCATTGCATCCATTTGAGAAATGGGCAATTGATTTTATAAGGTCGATTCAGCCTCTAGGAAAGAAGACGGGTGCACGGTATATCATCACTGCGACTGAGTATTTGACCAGATGGCCAAAGGCACAGCCTGTAAAGGATTTTATAGGGGCAACAACAACAAAGTTCCTGTTTGAATATGTGTTGACCAGGTTTGGTTGCCCAAAGATTTTGATGAGTGATCATGGTACACACTTCCTTAATGAAACAATTAGTGCACTAACAGAAGAATTCCAAGTGTATCATCAAAAGAGCATGCCATATCATCCTTAGGCTAATGGGATGGTGGAGGTGTTTAATAAGATATTGGAGAATGCGCTAACAAAGGTTTGCAACATGCAAAGGAATGATTTGGATGTGCACGTACCGGTGGTGTTAAGGGCCTATAGAAATACTTGTAAGAAGTTGACTAGATAGACACCTTTCAGGCTGATCTATGGTGTAGAATTTTTGATGCCGATGGAATACGTTGTACCTAGTCTACGCATAGTGAAATTCACAGGGATGGCAGACCGCGGAGCCTTAAAAGAGAGGCTCATGCAACTGACAAAGCTATAGAAAGATAGATTCTTAGTTGGATTCCATAAATAAGTTTAGAAGGAGCACAAAAAGGCATGGCACAATTGGCACATCAAACTACGCACCTTCAAGGTAAACTATTTAGTTTTATTATATGACAACAAGTTTGATAAATTCCACGATATTTTTAGATGCATTGGCTGGGGCCATATGTGATCAAGGAGATTACTGGTGGTGGAGCAGTTCATCTTGTGAAATTGAATGGAGATCCATTTCCCGAAAAGGTAAATGGCATCCGATTGGAGCCATACACTAGGGATCCGGCCAAGTGACTATATGATAGTAGCACAATCTTAGCGCTCTAGGCAGCTGCAAGGAGGTGTGGGACTATAAACTACACTGCCCAGGTTGTAGAGCTGCAAAATGAGGCATTTACATGGAATAGGAGGGTGTCGCAGTGTCAACAAACGCGCGAAGGGAGTTGTGCTACAAGACGAGAGACCACACAGCGTAGCCAAAAAGTGGCTATTACTGACAGTGTTCATGATTTGAATGCCAGAAGACGGTTAAGAGGAGTGGGTGGCTGACATTTAAGGCATTTAAGGTTGAAATCAAGTGTGAAATCTTTGGAAATCCACAACTAATCTCGCATTTATGGACAAATTTTGGGGGCAACGGTCAAATTTGAATTTGAAATTGCCTATAAATTACAGATGGTTGTCCAGCTAGAAACACTTTGCATTCTGAGAATTTATGTGTTTTGCTATCTGTTGCGCATGAACCGTGAGATCTTTGAGGACTTGATTTCTAGTTCTGTGTTTGATAGATTACCTGAGGAAATCCAAAACCTCATTAACAGCTTCATGTTTGCACCAGCCGAGACCACTAGTACTGGGGGTGTTGTTGCCTTTGAGGGAGTTTCCCCTGAATTCGTGAGTATAGAGGTTCCTACAACAGTGCCTAGAGCATCGAGGTTGCCTAGGCCGAAGCCTACGCCACCGAGAGAGGTTCTAAAGCCAAAGAAGGATAAACCAAAGAAGATGTTTTAAGTGTGGAAGTAAGCAAGGAAACATGCAGCCACATAGGCTTAGCGGAAAGAAAACCCAACCGCACAGGAGAAAGGAAAAGTGGTATACCTGGAGGCTGATGAGGCCGTGAAAGACATAGATGTTGAGGGGGTAGACCCCATTTCCAAGCCACCAGAGTACATCCCTCCACTCCAAGGGAAGGTGAAGGTCCCGAAGAACCCTAATGAGGGACAGTTTCTCCTAAACACACCCCTACTGCTAGAAAAAAGCACTTTTGATGGTACGTACTTGGCACGCAACCCACATCTGAAACTTGAAGATTGCGATTTGGGAGATGTTGAGCGGTTCCCCCACTTGGCTACCATTACATTCATGATGCAAGTGTTCTACAAGGAGTTTGGTGTCACCGTGCTAGAGTCGATGGAATGGATTGGTGGGGTAAACAAGGCAGAGTTGTCGAACCTCCTATGGGTGCCTCACTACCACGGCGCCCCTATAAATTTGACACTTATTAAGCAATTGTTATGCCTTATGCATGATGGGTGCTTGTGGTTTATTGAGCCCATGCCAATCACTGATATGTTGATCCATAGGATCACATTGTTACCTCACTCTGGGCTGAATCCTGCAAAGGCATTTGGAGGCAAGACGGGCGAGTGCGACCTCGCCGAAAAGATGAAGGACAAGTTCAAACTTGTCAAGAAATCGCGCGAGTATTCCATATCTAATATTACTGACACTATAGTGAAGGTGGTCACCCAAATTTTGGCCAGAAAAATAATGAGAAAGTGTCGCATGGACAAGGTACTGACATGAGTGGTTTCATTAGTAGCTCAGTGTGTTGAGGGTGTATAGTTCAACTGGGTGTGCTACCTGTGCAGAAAGTTCCTCGTAAACTATAGGGAGGCACAGGACCAAAGCAAGACATTTCATTCTTCATGACTAGTCTTATCAATTATGCTAGTCGTGTGGGATTTGTTGGAGGACATCCAGTTTCCTCCAATTCACACTGATTTACCAGAAGCTATGAAGTTTGCTTCGCTATGGGCCACAAAGAACGCTGCACATGTTTGAGAAACTAAATTTTTTTGGGGACTAATGGAGATGAACATTCATATGGTCATCAACTAAAAGTCGTGGTTGTCACCAATCGTTTTTGAATAGTTATCTTGGTACGGAGAGTTCAAAGCAAACTTCCACCCCGTGTACATCTGGGGGCTGAAGGATCTATATCAGAAGTGGTATGATCTTCCTTACTTGGATACAGATGCTGCCATTGATAAAGTCCTTAAGTGAAGGCTAGCAGATTGGAACACACCATCAGATTTGGCCACCGGGACTAGTAAGTCCATGGAGAAGCAGAAGAAGGAAGCGGTCAGACTGAAGGTGCAGCAGTTGGCATAAAAGAGGAAGAAGGAGACCAAGGACAAGGCACGCGCAGAAGTGGAGCATGCCACAAAGGAGCAAGCGGAGCAAGAAGAGTGTGGCTCTAATAGGAGTCAAAAATATCCTTCGCCCCAAACGGAGGACAATGAGTAGTCGAAATAGGGAGGCGGGGATTTGGAGATCACTCCTTTTCGCATAAAGCAATATAGGTAACAGGAAAATAAGGGACAACATAGAAGACCAAAGCCTCCAAGTAATCGCTTGATCCAATCACCTTGACAGAGGGTGAATTGGACAATATTGGTGACATGGTAAGGGACATGATAGCAAAAATGTTGCAATAGTTTGAGCAGTAGCAGAAGCAAGCATTGGCCACTATACAAATGGGTCTGCATGAGTCACAGATCCAAACAACTAGACTACAGATAGGTGCAAGGCAGAGCAGCGTGTCATCAACTAGTTTGGCATCGAGGACCACTCAAGCAACAGAGTTGGTCCAATCCTTAGATCTCTGGGGAGTCGCACTGCTGAATGGAGCTCTAAGTGCGGAGGTAGAAGCTAACAAGGCTACTGCCAGTGCATTGAGCAATGTTGGCCTCAACGTGGTCATGCTCCCTAGTGAATTCCTTCACACACTACAAGCAGGTGTGATTGAAGAGCTTAAGGCCTAGGAGTAGCATGCACTGAGCATGATCAACGAGAAAAAAGCCAACAATGAATAGATATTCATTGAGAAGACAACCATGCTAGAAGCCTAGAAGAAGGTTCAGGAGAAGAATGAGTGCATCGTAGCAGTGGTAGCCAAAGCATGCAGAACCGTCCTAGAACTGCATATCCAAAAAGAAGCACCAATGAATGCCAAGATTAGGAAGTTGGTTGCAGGTGTGTTTGATGCAAGGATAGAAATGGCCAAGGTTTAGTTTGAACTGAACCTTAAAATCACAAATCTTGAGTTGAATTCATAGCCTTCAACTACACCAGAGGTTAAAGAACAGCGTGAGGCAGCTATAAAGGATGCAGTCGTGACAATAGACGTCGTGGTAGTAGATTGCACCATGCTCTTTGAGCAATCTATGGAAGTTGTTGAGACTCTCTAGGAGGATCCTAACCTGTATAGGTTAAACATAGAAGCCCGAGAATTGCAGCAACAATATGACGAAGCAAGAGTGACAGCGCACACTATTGCTATATCACAACAACTGGCTAAGTTGCATGAGGCAAAGTAGTTGCTGAAACAAGTGGAGGTAGCACAATGCAAATAGGTGGTCCTCAAGACCATATTGGGGCCTTGGTTGGACGAGGCATATGTTATGTCTGCCACATTGAAGAGAAGTTGGCAGGCCTACAGAGGACACAATAGAAGGTCCAAGAAGATAGTGTGGGACCAGCGACTGAGCAGTTGGTCAAGCAAATCAAGCAGGCATCCATGCAGAGCATGGCCAAGGTAGAAGTAGTGAAATTCGAGATGGGAGGCCTCTACAGTAAGATCTCCACGCTAGCAAAGTGACTCGAGGGCAAGTCACGATATTTGTGTTGGTGACATGTTGTGACAAGGTCCCCTGCAGTCAATTTTGTGGCGAAAGCCCACCTTTTGGGGCAGAAATTTCAAGTTCTTGTTATGTAAAGTGTAAATTATCTGCAAGTTATGATCACGAAGCACTTATATAGTAAGTTTCATAAAGGGATTTTCCCTTCTTTTATGTAAGTTGTGTCGACTTTAGTAGATCTACCCATGGTCTGTGAACCATGGGATTGTATAAAAAGGAGAGTCTTAAAGATTCTAAGGAAGTTAAGTTCAGTTAAGTTGATGATAGTGAATGCAATGGGTCATTAGAAGTGAAGAGCGAAGAGTCTTATAATAGAAGAGAGGCTCTATAGCTGTTTGAAAAGAGGCCTAGAGTAAAGTTCGCAGCTATGTGCACGAACCCCTGCATCTGAGTGCGCAGGGTAGTCTTGAGTCTGTAAGCAAATCTGAAGCATCAATAAAGAGATTATTCTGGAAATATTTGTTTTTTTCCCATTTACTTCTGTTATGAATGAATGAGTTTATGTTGTGATGAATATTGGGTTTATGAATCAGTATTGTATTGATGCGTGATTCTACATGGTTTACATTGTTATATGAACGCAAGTAATAATATATGTTTACACGAAGAATATCTTAATGCATGCTAAAGATATCAGACACTTTATCTAATATGGGTAATGACATACTTAGGAGTGATTACAGAGGTATGTAAGTGGTTGATTCGCCTGTTTAGGGTCCACGAAAGACAGTCGTAGACCTTTGTGAAGGTCTAGAGGCTAGTAAAGGGAAGTTATATCGATAAGCATCAAGGGCTTATCGATCTGTGTTAAGGCATGTTTAGGGCATAAAACAACATCAAAATCATATTTGGGTGTGGAAACTTGGTTCCAGCATCCCCCCATACTACTTTGGGTGAGACTTCAGTCCGCACTCCGCAAATTGATGCTGAATGGGCCAGTAGTGTAGGGATTTGTTTGGAAAACTTAACTTTGAACCTGGGTTAAGACCCACTAAGCCAACAATAACTCTCTTGTGATGAACTTTGTATACAAGGCAAACCTATAAGAATATATGACAACCAGGTCGATATCCCAGATGGGGCTCCTATTCCAAATAGTGTGAGGTCTAATTGGGACTTCATATCGGGGAGACCCCCTTGGTTGACGAATTTCCAACACCGTCGATAGATGGGTCTAAAGGTTTAAATAGGCAAGGAACTAAATGACCTTATACATGTAGTTAAAATGATACACTACGCTGGAGGAAAAAGGTAGAAATTGTATAAATACAGGGATAGTGGTAGAGGTTGTATAAATAAAGGTGTAGTGGTGACATATGTTATAGTTATTACTAGTTATAAGAGTTATACAAGTTTTGTATACAAGATTTATCTATGAAGGTATTAAAGTACATGTGCAAAAGTTTGTGGTTGAATGTATGGTATGCCAATAGAGTAAGGGAGAAAAGTACCAAGACCCCATGTACCCTACAACTCTTAGCCTTAGCAAGCCAATATTGATTATTATATATTATGGGGATTACTAATTTAACCTTCTTGAGGTTATGTGTTATGGGTTAAATGTTTGGGGATAATAACATTTTTAAATGTTATAGAATATAGAGCTAATTAAATTGATAGTGGTTATAGGGTAATTGTGGAGACAAATCAAATAGTTAAGGTTATAGAGGCTAGTGTTTAATATCAAGGGCATGACTTAGAGTTGATAGGGATCATAGGTTGCATAAGTTAAGGGATAGGGACTACGTGTTAAAAGGGTTAGGGCTATAAATTTTAAGGGTTACCTTGGTTAGGGGATACTAGTGATATAGTTTGTTAGGGATTGTTGTAATAAATATAATGTGGATTATTAGAGTTCGTGGGAATTCATTACAAGGGTTCATGGGTGTGTTATCTTTCGTAGTGAGGCATTATAAAGGGAATGAATGTTAAAATTCACATTCCTACAAATATTTAGAGTGGAATATGTTAGGGATTATCATTTATGAAGGTCACTTGTTATATGATGCAAGAACATAAGCTCTTCATTTTTACTATGTCATTTTACCAAGAGGTTCAAACCAATTACCAAGGGAGTTCGTTCTATAAGATTGATTTCCTTCTTTATTTTAATTTATTACCCTATGATTTTATGAGAATTGTTGGGTTTTAGGGATATGGTTGAGGACAAAAAGGTGTTGCTAGTAAAGGTGAACACTTTGAAGAATGTTGCATATACATTAACAAAGTTTGTCAGCATTGAGAAGTTTTCCTGTGTAGAGAAAAAATGGGCATTGCAAGGCTGGACCAATGACTAAGCTCTCCTATGACCTCCTGTGTGGAAAAGAAAACAACAAGTGGGAGAATGTTGGGTGTGTGTTATATTCTTTCCTATGGTTTTGCACATGGGTTTTGGGCATGATGGTTTTCTGCCCATGGTATTTTGTAGATCCGGACAAGGGAACTATCATTATGTTCTAATCCAAGGTTAATGTATTGGTGTTTATGAATGCTTCGACATATGTATTGTAACATTGAAAGGAACATAATGAAAAATCAATCTGGTAGTCTCGGTTTTGGGATCCGGGGGAAATATATGTGTATTTGTTTTATATTATCATCATTGTTTCTTTTCTTTTTTTTAGAATTTGTCTACAGGTAATGTATCTACAGGGTTAGAACCTACAAGAATTATGTAATATAGAGGAAATTGTAATGAAATATTCTCATTGAGAGAGATTTCAAAAATAGTGTATGAATTAGAGAGAATATTGTGTGAGTTGGAAAGAATAGAGGTCAACGATATTGTTATAGATTTATAGAGCTAAAAGTCCTAATTTTAAGGGTCTAGGTGAGGAGTTTGTGGAACTAGGTGGAATTCTGGGATCTGAAATTGAAATTGGGTTAGACACAATTGTACATGTAAATTTATGAGAGATCGGAGAAAAAGGAGTGTGTGCAAGAGAGGACATTAAGAGGTTATGAAAGCCTAGTTTTGGCTTCAATGGCAAGAGGGTGAAAGAATTGTAATTGTAGCCAAAGAGAGGAGTGAGATTTCTAGTAAGGATATATGTACAAAATTATTAAGGAATAGAATTCATTACATTATTTATTGCCTTTGTATTGTAATGATTCCAATCTGTGTCTGTGGAAATCGTAATTAGCTATAGATTAGATGCACGTCTATCATGTGAGGATTATGTGGAAGGAAATTAAGACCATATGGAAGTGCATTGGAATGTGGGAGTTTCTATGTAAATCACCAGTTAA
Organism: Pinus taeda; assembly: GCA_000404065.3. Classification (NCBI taxonomy): domain Eukaryota; kingdom Viridiplantae; phylum Streptophyta; class Pinopsida; order Pinales; family Pinaceae; genus Pinus; species Pinus taeda. The sequence continues at coordinate 39,654 of APFE030486941.1, read as the reverse complement.
AGGAAATTGGCGCATTCCTATGTGGTCAATTTCCAAAGGAGGAAGAATATTTTCTGATCTTTGTTTGATGCCAAGAATATTTCAATGTGGAGATCTATCGAATCAGTAATGTTGCCACAAGAAAATGTAGTTCAATGCCATAGGATACACCATTGTTGAATCTTCAAGAAGAAAGTGTAATATATATGGTGATGCTAGAATGGAGCTAAGCATCATTGAAATGACCTTTGTCCCAAGGATAATCATGCTTTATTAGAAGGGAACTAAACTATTCTATGTTGAAAGAAAATCACCAAGGAGTAGTTTTGTTGAAGGCAGGGATGACTTATGAATGCACCTGACATGGTTTGGTAACAACCTTCAGCATTTGGAACAATGCCTAACCAATAAATTGAATTGAAGGTTACATTTTTTGTCATAATTATAACTGAAGTAATAAATAGTGGATTTCAATCTATGTGAGACAATATCAGTCCATCATTTTCAATTATAGAGTCAATATTTGATGATCAAGGATAGATTAGATATTTGGTGCATTTATGTTGTGACTAATCGCTATAGGAAAATTTTTTCTGCACAAAAATGTTTTTCTCCATGTTGGATTTTTTTCCATTGTTAGATCGATGTTTAAGGAAACATTGTTTAGTTCCAATTCTATTCTTTTATTATTGAAGCCCTAATGAAGTGGAATTGAAATCTAGAAATAGTTGTAGAGGACGATATATCTAAGCTGATCATTTCAAATTATTTATGGGATATCGTAGATGTGTAGCCATTTGACTGAAGGTAGCCACAAAACATAAAGAGAAATTTGGTCAAATCTTGGCCAAGGAGGGAACATAATGGCATCAGAGCCCAAAAGAAAACTTCTACATGGAAGCAATTTGCAAAGCGAGAATTGTAGTTCTTCAAAAAGACCACCTTATTGTGTTAAATGACCGACGAGTAGAATTTTTGCATAGAAGGATAGAGTGAACACGACAATTGAAGGTATATAAGTGAATTTATTTTTATTTGTAAAAACACAGTGAACCTTCGTTGATAGGGAAGTAGGAAAGAAGATTATTCGAAAACCAAACTACAACAACAAAGGGAGACAACACCAATAAATAAATAAAAACTAAAATAGATTGAAGCAGAAGAGGAATTGTGAAGAAGGAGAAGAGAAGAAGTTGAAGTAGAGAAACTGCTAAAAGGATAGAGGAACATGTTTTGAAGTAAATCTTAAGGTTTTGGGAATATTTCAGCAACAAAGATAGCACCAGAAAATCATAGGTGTAGGCTTTAAAGAGGGAAAGACTGAAGTCATATGGAAGCGGTCTAGGAAAGGAGAAAGGTAGGAACAGAGGTTGCAGTAGTTTACATGTTCCTGTAAGGTTTAAAGAAGATGAGATTAAATGCACAGGATCATAAGAGTGGGTTTGAGGTCAAGTTTCTAGACAACTAGAGGAGCTGGTTGAAGATTGAACTACTGAAGAAATAGAGAGAGTCAGATTTGAGCCTTGTTTATTGAAATAATTGCAGGCAAAAGTATTGCTTTAAAATTAATAGGAAATTAATTTCCTGTAAATAAATTTTACAAAATTTTGTAGCTGAGTGAATTTTTTTTTGAAAAATGGATTGCATGTAGAAGCTTGAAAACTTGAATTAAATTGTAGAATATTGTCCAAGAGGAGTGGACAAAGAAGAATATTGACAAATGTTTATGTTTATGTTATACAGGCCATAAGATACTATGTTACATGAAGCATTGAAGACGTGATGGCAGAAGAGGGAGCAACCATCATACCACAACCAAGAATCAACAACAGTTAAAAAAATTATTTGCATGATGAGTTAGACACCTACAAGAGAGGTGATATTCATGAAGGAACAAACAAGTTCTCTAAAGTTAGGAGACCTGTGACAATGAACTACCAACAGAATTCAGTGCTGCAAAGAAAAGTAGGATAGTTGAGAAAAGTTCTCAAAGGAGAAGTGTTACATAGTATTTTGTCACTGACCCGCATCCCCTGATCCCGGGTAGAGTCGGTCCCTGAATGGCATCTACTCTTTGTCATACATCAAAATATCTGTCCACATCTCCATATCACTCAAGAAGATTAACCATGCTCATTAATCTTGAAGCTGACCCTTTTTACCTATGTTTCAATATTGTCGCAAGACATCAGTATTTTGTTTGCGACGATGGCCCAGACTGAACGAGAACCTCGCGAAACCGCCACAAGAGTACATCTATTTTCAACGACGGTCATATTTTAGGGATTGTCATAGGTCATCAGTATCCTACCGGTGAGCTCAAGTATTACAGCGATAATGCTGCAACTCCTGGGACTCCCTTCTTTACTTTTATCAACCCGGTAGTTCGTAACAAACTTGGAAGCGACGATGCTATATGCACAAGTACTAGCTCTTGGCGTAGGCTGTCACTTGATCAACTAGCACAAGTCTGCTAGGAGAATAAGCCAACTTCTATGAGCTCTTAGAAGAAGCTTTTAACTATGATGTATGAAAGCTAACTCAACAGAGGCTAATCTAATTGCAGAAAGTAGTGAAAAGCTGAAAGGAAATGCAAACCCTAGTTTTACCGACTAACCCTAGTGGTGCAAGAAAAGGGATGAAAGCTGTAGAAATGGATTCCATTGACTCTTTGAAAGGTAAATTGCATGTGACTAAGCTACTTCTGAAGTGAAATCTGAAAAGGAACATCTTTTTGTATTTTGGAGTAATCTTGTAGAATTATTATGCATGTGCTTTAACTATTTTTTACTGTGCAGAGGTTGATTGGCGAAAGGAAATGGAGTGGGCGCTTGCAAGAGGTTGGGAAGGTGAGAATAGGGCCTAAGGGGTCCCTAACACCCTTCCAAAGTGTTTCACAGTGATCGGATCTCGAAAAACCGCTCATGTGAACTTCTAGAGGAAGTCTGCAGGGGTTCTACAGGAAGATACGAAAGAGGATTTTAGAGGGTGGATGGTGAAAAAAAAGGTGGGAAAGTGGAAATGGAGGTTGGATGAGGATGAAAATAGGTCTAGGACCTGGTGAATGAGGCTAAGGAGTGATTACGGTTATTGGATTTGTTCAAGGATGGAGGAAGCAATGATGCACAAGAATGTAGAAATTAGGGCAAAGTGGGAAAAGTATGGCAAATGAAGGGTAGGAATCATGGATTAGGGGTTGGATCAGATTATATGATGGAGGAAGGATAGGGAGGGATGTATTATAGGTGATCTGCACACTATTTTCCAAAACTGATCAAACAAAGACTAGGAAAACCAAAGAGCTAGCTATTTTGACCTACTTTGACCTAAAAACCAAAAATATGATGAAAAAAAGTTTATTGGTAGAAAATAATGCAAGATAACTATGGAAAATAAGCAAGAATATATTCTAAACATGCAAGTACAACTGGTATCAACTTTCCTAACTAAAAATCTAACACTAGCAATTGCATGAAGAGGCAAAAACAGTGTTTTTGTGGCAGCAAGGATGCCTTGGTCTCAGCTTATGGTCCCAAGGAGGGAGAGGTGAGATCAAGGGTTGCTTGATGGCCTTTTTTGAAGATATTTTCCTTTACCAAACTGTCAAATCAACCTGAAGCATGAAAAGTTACTTTAACCATAAAAAACAACCTAAGTAGCAAAGCAAGATCTTAACCTAAATAACATAATTTATTCTATCAATGCAGCAAAGACACATAAAAGTACACAAAGGAGGTACTGGCACTTGGGTTGGGCCCAACCCCATGAGCTATAGACTCCCAAGAAATATTAGAGCTGGTGCAAAGCTAGATTCATCTTTATTGATAAAAAATAATAGTTACATCCCAAAAACTGTCTACAAGAAAAAGCTCGAAAATATGTTGATACAGGGTTGCACTAAAGTGCTAACCTACTAACTAAAACCTAACTACAATATAAATAAAATCTGACTAACTCCAAATGAGGCCCTAATCCTTCTTATTTATACAAATTGAGGGCCCCAACAGTCCTCCTAAACTTTAGGAACTCGGCTGCAAAAACTTGCAGTTAACAGCAATCCTTCTTGACTTGCTTGGCTGCCCCTTGTGCTCTGAGTTTTTGATGGAAAATTCAAGATAAGGGCTCATAAATGAAGGGGGTACCTTCCTACAAATCCTCTCCCTTTTTCTTCCACGAATTTGGCTGCCAAGTGCTCATTAAACCTTTGATTTTATCTCAAAATTGACCAAAAATCTGCATAAAGCACACATTAGACTTTTGGCATAATGACTAACCCAATTCACTCTATTAGCATAAATATAATAAAAAAAATGCAATAAACTAATGAGAATGGTGGATTAAGTCAAAATAGGAGGTTGAATGAGCCCATATAATTACCCATTTTTGGGGCTCATCACCTGCCTACGACAATAGCCTAGAATTCACTAACGCCTTGTGATGTCATCTCTGAGTCTCAGTGTTTGACTTGTGACTACCCAGATATGGTGAATTAGTTCAAACAGAATACTTCTGGGTGGTTCTGGAGCTGGTTGTTGGGTCAAATAAGTTCGCCTCTCCTCATTTGAGATGGTGGTTCCACATTTTGAGTAACCTCCCTTGAAGATAAGCTTCCTCTCCCTTCATTTATGGAGGCTTATCCTCTTATAAAAGCATCCTCCATGACTATGATCAACTAGTGCTAGTTGAGTTTTTGGTGTGCTAGTTCTTAGCTCATTCGGTTGATAGCTTACAGTTTGGATTACCTTTCATGTTGTGGATTGAGAGTGTAAAATGGTTTTGTAAGAAGGAAGCCTTGTTGTGATTACCTTAGTTTCATACTTGTGCTTTTGGGTGAGAGAGAGAGTCATAAATCTTTCTAGGAAAACTTTGAGAGTGATTGCTTATGGAGACATACTGATCGGACCCTTCAAGGAAGCTTGCGACGTCAAGGCGTGGTTGTAAGCTTTACTGTTGTTTACATTAATACAATCAATGGTTATTTCCTATATCATGTATGAAATGTATGTTGATAGCTTATGGTTCCTTGACTCTATAAGTAGATAGTTCATTGTTGTGCTCTATTATGTGTTTTTTCATTCTCATATGTTGTTTCAGGTGAATCATTCATTAAGGAGAAGATTGTGATAGCTGAAGCGACGTAATGAAGACTTCATCAAACACTGGTATAAGGTAGGCCTCTTCAATGATAACTATTTAAGGAATTAGCTATTGTCTTTGTCTTGCTATGACTAGACCCACTCTAGGGCTAGAGGCGTTGTCTCTATCCACAGAGGGAACTTACCTACATCACAAGTTGGCGACTCTACTAGGGATCCTTTTGTGTGTTGTTTCTTTATTTTTCTCTTGATTTGTTTTTTATTGAATTACATAGTGTCTCTTTCTTTTGGGACTGAGCCCTTAGTTTTTTGGATCACTTGAGTAGATCTGGTAGCCCACCACACTTTCTGAGTGATAAGCCTAGTGTCTTTCAGCTGTCTTTGCCTTGTTTTGCCTCTTAATTAAGATCGTCATTGTTTAGCTCTTAATAGCTACAACGAATTGCTCCTGTCCTATTTACCCAAGTTGTACATCGCGGATATCCCATCATACATCTATGACAATTCTTGAAATCAGACCGTCACCGAGAACAGGTGTACCTTTGCGATGATGTCGCTCAGTTGCTAGTGTAGTGCCTGCAACAATTTGGCGATGTCTCATGTTGTCAGTCTTACCCCTACGACGATTCTTGTAGGGTTGCTTTTTACATCCCTGCCTCCTGAATAGGCTAGTGTAGCTTGTCCTTTGTTGTCTCTTACATCTTATTAAGCTTGTTTTGACTGTGTTTGATAAGGCATATCCTTCTTGGTTCCGTTTGTATGAGTTTTGGTTTTTTTGGGTTGTGTGTCCTAAGTATTTTAGGGTTTCATCAAGAATTCACTTGTTTTGGGTTTCTTATCCTTCCAAGATTCTGGACTACATCTACAAAAGTCTTGTTGATTTGTTTGAAGTTGTTCTCTTGCTACTTGCCCTTATTCCTGGTTGATCTGTAGTGATTGGTCATCAAACTAGCTTGTTGTGTTGATTTGATTTCCATTCATTATTGGAGTATAGATTACATTTGTCTTTTGATCGGTCAGGTTGTGCATTAGCTTGCTTGTTATTTATTCCAAAAATAAAAAAACATTGCACTCATATAGTATACGAAAATGAAGGCTTTTTTGCATTAGTAGATTCTTTATGATTAGGGGTTGAAAAGTGAAATTCAAATCTTTCATTTTTCGTCATAGTATTTGCGAGATAAGCAGATACTGATGCATTGTGTTTCCTATTGATTGGATTACTTTCTTGCACTGTTGTTCTTGCATTAGCTTGTTATTGTCTTTGTTCACTTGGAAATGAACTCCTTACCCTCATTTAGGTAGTCGTTCATCGAAAGGAATGGTTTTTTGCTCATCTAGTTGCATTCTAAGAGTGTTAAAGATACATTCGATAAGGCCTTGAAATCGAGACTTAATTCAAGATTAACTGTTAAAATCTATTGAATGAACTTAAAAATGCATTGGAACCTAATGCTTACATATCTAGAAGTATAGGCTAGAGACGTGTTCCAGCATCGTTAAACCTAGTCCCTATTGTTCTGACTAAGGTTGGGCAATTCCTCCTTTTGTGATATAATAGATGCTAGTATGGATTTATGCTCCCCATACCATCGAATATATATTGGGAGACCTCGCCTTATGAATCTTAACGCACCAAACATAGCATTCGGGAAGATTGACTGCCATATGGAAGGTCCTTGGTCATTTCTCTTTCATTTTATTACCAAGGTGTATATGCAATTTTACGATTTTTCTAGTAAACCTCTTGCCTAGAATTCCATAGCCGTCACTTTCATTCCTTTTCGACTCTTTAAAATTAAAAGGATCATCTGAGCACTTGTCCTTTTAGGCTCATTAAACTTCGAAAGTGATAGAGTCACCTTTCTTCCTTTTGTCGACTCTTAAATATGAATAGGCAATGTTTTGTTTCAATGTTGTAAAATTAACTACCCACAAAATATTCCTGGTTCTAGTTAATGTTTCTTTCAAAGTCAATTCCAATGGCAACATTTCCAGAGTCTACCAGTCAAGGTCTTCCCCCATATGGGAGTCTTGGTCCTTTTCCTTCTTTTAGAAATGTTGGTGCTCCTTATATGACAATGTTGTCCTTGCCTGGGTTAACCATTGGTCTACCTGTTTGGTTGTTTTCAACCTCGGTGGTCCCGAGCATCCCGACTCCTGTTCCGTCATCTCCTTCATTTGAATCACATCACAATGATTCTAGGGTTGACCCTTCACCTTCTTCCCCTATTTCTTCACCCTCCTCTTCTACTTCGTCTAGTGAAAGTTCCAAATCCAGCAACCAGGAGGCTAAGAAGAAGAAGAGGAAGACGAAGAAGAGGAATAAGTTAGATAAGAAAGAGGCCAATCATGTGACTACTGCTCTGAGTGCACCTCTGATAGGAAAACCTTCTAGTCCTCCATGGAAGGTCAAATTTCCTTGTAAGTTGTGCAAGGGTGACCATTTCCTCCGAGACTGCGCTGGCATTCCCAGAGTCTTGGAGGTATGGTCTCAAATTTCGGATCGACCATCCTCATCGACCTCTAGAGATCATGTTGATGCTACACTCTTGGCTAACGATGGTAAGAAGAAAGGTAAGATTCGATTTTCCTATAGGTTATGTGAAGGAAAACATCTTCTTCACCTTTGTCCTCTCATGGATAAAGATTCCAAAATTTTGGAAAACCTGGTAATTCCTCAACCCCAACTTCATGTTGGTTATCAGAGGCTTTCTTCTGATCCTCCCAAAATTGGTAAAGAGATTGACTTGGATTCATCTCTTGCCCATCCTACTCTTCCTGAGCCTGACTATGTTATGTCTGTTCCTGACCAAGCATTAGTCGAAGAGAGTGTCGACTTGTTTTCACCACCAGTTGTTCATTTTGTTCCAGAAGAGCATAATGATCATACTACTCATGTTCTTCTAGTTTCTTCATATTCTCATGAATAAAAAAGTGACCCCCACCAAGTAGTTCTATAATTTCCTTCGATTGGAGTCACTTGACTGCTTTCCGCCTCCCATCTTATGTTCCCTTTCAGATCACAATACACGCCTATAATATGGCAGGACCTGGCACTCTCTTGGATGAAGGTGCATCTGTTAGCCTCATGTCTTCCACTACTTAGCAAGCTTTGGGCTCCCCACAGCTTGTGCCTGTCACCCAAAATCTGTTGGCCTTTGACGGAGGAACCAATCAACCCTTAGGGATCCTTCCGAAGTTCCCTATTACTTTGGGAGGTAAAACCATCTATATAGATGTGATGGTCGTCCAAGGTGCATTGGATTTCAATATTCTCCTTGGCTGCGACTATATTTATGTCATGGGAGCTCTTATTTCTTCGCTTTTCTGTGTGGTTTATTTTCCACATGACGAAAGAATTGTGACTATAGATCAATTATCATTCTTTGATCACCAGGTACCTCCTTTGCAACCATCATTCCCTATTGGCTCTTGTTTTCTAGCAGTACCTTCACCGCCACAGGTCAATTATGTGGCTACCCATTCCACCTCCATTGATGATCACGCAGACTATCTAGTACATCATAGACTAGGGGCATTGGGACTCGATCTGTCATTGGTACCTAATGACCTGTATTCCTCCTGGAGCGTGGTCCTTCCATCTAGTGAAGACCTCTTGGGATCCCTATTCTCATATGGTCCATCAACAATTTCACCAAGGATAGTTCTTTTCTTATGTCGACCTCGTTAAAAAATGAAACAAGGAGTCCTGAGGATAGTTCTTTCCTTGTGTCAACCTCATTAAAAAATGAAACAAGGTGTATGGAGCATTGTACCTTGTCTTATGTCAAGCTCGTTAAAAAATGAAACAACTCCCTTTTCCAAATCAAGACTTTGCTTAAGATCTCGTAAAATCCCAGTCGAGTCTTTCCTGAATCTCGAGAGTGAATCTTCATTCCATCCACCCAGTTGAATGCAATGAAGCTTGGGGGTCATGTACCCCAATTGGATCATTATGTTGGGGGCATGCAAACCTTATTCAAGCATAGTTTTTCATTTCAAGCTTGTGTAAACATGAAACCGAATCCAAGCATAATTCTCCATGGTTTGAGCTTGTGTAAAAATGAACCCATGCACTGATGTACCTTTTTTGGTTTGGTGTGTAGGGCAATTTCGCACTTATTGTGTCTTTTGTCTTTTATGCAGATGTTAAATATATTGACTAATGCATTAGTGAATTATGTATTAGATAGAAATTTACGCAAATTGTAAATTATAGACAAGCATTCAAACATAATATGCAGATACAGTAAAACATAGATAGATCTAAACATTGTGTTGTGCACTATGGCGCTCAAATATATATATATATATATATATAGATATAGATATAGATATATATATGTCCAAAAAATATGTGTGTTTAGTTACATCATGAGACACATGTCTCTCAAAATCTACGAAAAAAGAAACCTAGAAGTCTACTATGCATGATTCTCTCTGTAGCAGACTACTGCTCGGACCACCCGTCTAAGCAGCCGGTGCATCCTGTTTGACACACCCGCGGTGTGTCGTTGGTACTGCCTAGGAATCTCCTCTAATCCTCTATAGTTTGGGATCCCCTCAGTTAAGTCCTCTAAGTTACGGGCTATCTCCTCCTCAGCATCTCCACCTGGAGGTGGTAAGTCAATCTCTTTGTCAGCCCTCTGGGTAGTGGGAGCGAGACCTACGAGTCTCTCAGGTCCAACATCTGCAAAGATTGAACATAATCATTAGGACATATGTATTTAAAAACCCAAAAAATTACAAAATCTTTGTCGGTCAAACTGAGTATTTTACCTCTCTCCTCCCACTGTTCACTAGGAGGAAGCAGCATGTTTGGATCGCTCCTGAAGTCCATCCCAGCGTACGGCCAATCCTCTACTATAACTTGTTGATGGTTCATCCATTCAACAAATTCTGGACCCCATGATACAGGCTGGCCACCGCCTCCTAGCGGCATTACAAGATCCCAACAAGTAATCCGTGTCTATCGTGATCTTGGCCATCCCACCGTCACGTCCTGTCTCTAGAGGATTGGTACTTATTCCAGCATGAGCCATATCAAGATTGAGCCGTAGCCGAACTATTTAGCCTCACCCCGATGACACTTGGTCAATTTTCTCTTCATGTTGAGAGACACAGCCTCTTCCCAGTTAAACATAGTAGGATTCAAGCAGTCTTGGGCTACCCGTAATTGAGTCTTGGTCACCTCATGATGAGCTTGGGAGCCATCTGCTCTGGTTATGTTCAACAGCAACACCCGTAATGAAAAATCATTAACAGTGACAATTTGTAGCTTGCCACTTGTTGATGATTTGCGTGCTCATGGGGGCCACAGTGTTGCGATAAGTGTGTCCATAGAGTCTCCAGTAACCCGAGTTCCCACCATGCGAGGCATCTCTCCTCTCCTTGATAACCCGGTCAAAAAGTAGATATCCATGGCATAAAACATAATTTATTGCCTGTGGATTATGAATTTTCCTTCGTTTGGATTCCATGCTTGGATCAAATACTCTAAGAGATCCATTTGTGCTTTCAGAAGTGGTGTCAAGAAGAATTTTAACAACCCACAGTTTCGCAAGATGTTCAAACATTGAGGATCTGTCATGCCCATCTCATCATCATGGTCATGAGTACATTATTGCCATACAAACGCCATTTTTTATCCCTGCATGCACAAACCTCCCTTTTTTAAATGCCATCCAACCATTTTCACCATTTAAAACTGATTATAAATGAAGATTTTTGGGTTCTGGCGCTCATCACAGCTGTTCTTAAAACAACTGGGACGAGTCGATTTGCATAGTTCACAAACTTTCGGGTCGTCACAGGTGTACATCACTTTCCTGTGACAATCCCATTTTTGCCCCGTGTAAATTTCTCGTTCGTCGCAACCCTAAGGGGGAAACTTGTGATGACCGAGGTGGAATTTTTGTCCCAGAAATTCCTCGAAAACCCAGTTTAAAACATGACATGCACCTAATTTTGGCATAAAAACAAAGATAAGGATAAGGCATTTACCTGGAAGAAGCACGAAAGGCAATGGACCACTGAGCCTCCTAGAATCGATCACCAAGTTTCATGAGGTACGTAATGTTTGAAGTTTTTACCATAGTCAAAAACACAAGTAAATTGGTTTTTACCATAGTGTCTCTTTTATAACCTTTTTTTCAAAATTTAGGGTTTTCCTTAGGGTTTGAAATTAGGGTTTTGGCCTATATGTGTGTTTTTGCGAGGCAGATCTTATGCTTGCATTTTCTTATGTAATGACAGGTGTTTCGAGCACTGGTGACAGTCAATGCATGAATTATATACTCAGTCAATACCGAAGAAATCCTTTCCGAGTCAACTTTAAGCTCTTTTCTGACTCTTGAAATGTGAAAATATTGTCGAGCCCTTGTCGTTTCAAGCTCTTTAATGATTGTGAACCCCATTAAGTTTTTTACTTTTTCAGGCTAGAGGAACTATTTACGAAAAGTACTCCTTGACTAAAATGGTCAAGTGGTTCTCTCCAATATCGTTTTCTACCTTTCTGGGCTCGAGAGACACAAACATATGAAAAGGACCCCATTGGAGTTTTCTTTTCTTTGTCTTTTTCAAACTCTCTAAACATGAAAAAGACTCCAAGTTTTACATATGTCGAACTCATTAAACCTTGGTGACATTGGACTCGTCGCCATGATGAGACCCGAGCTTCTCCTCCCTAGGGCTTGTTAAAATTTCACTAGGTTGGATTTGTCCGAAGGAAAAACTTATATTGCAAGCATATGCTATCCCTTTCAAGCTTGTGTTTCAAAAATAATTGGGGTACTCGCCAGCAATGGTGGGGGGAAAATTTGGAAGTATTTTGTTGATTACCTATGGCAACTTATCGCTCTTGAACATCGACACTTTGTTGCTTCTCACCGGGTTTGGGAAATCCTCAATTCATCATTGGCCTTCCGAGGTTTGGTTTCTTCATTTTGCCTCATTCCATTTGATCCTTATTGTCTCAGCATGACCTTCGATCCCTTGGTACCAAAATGTTGCCACATTCCAGAGTTGTGTCGCTGATATGTTCAAGAGCTTAATCCTTCTGCAGTTTGCACCCTTACATCCTCCTCCAATTATCTGTTTCATCCATATTCATCTTGTTCCTTTGTCTCACGTCGTTGATGTGGGAAACATTATGGCCCTCCTGCAATAGATCGCTTCCTGTCGACATCCACTCATAATCCAGGAAGTTGATCTAGAGACTCCTTTCGGGTACCTTGGAGCTTGCATGCCTCAGTGGAAAGTTCTTCGCACTCGATGACAGGCTTGCATCATTGGTCTTCGATCGGGTGATTTCACAAGTGTTCGAATCCATATCATTCTTCACACTTTGTGGATTATACTAGCAGTACCTTGAGAACCATTGACATTACTGGTGGTCTCTCTCGTACTTGTTAATAGTTCACATCATTGGTCGGTAATCAAGTGATTTTCTAGTATGCTCAACTTCAACACATTTATTCACATATTAGAAATTGTACGATGGATAGATCGAGATTCAAGACCATGGGCTCAAATTACACAAGTCCAAGTTACGTGGATTATTTACACATGACCCTTTTGATTAGATGGCTATGACCATACCTGAGTCTTTCTGGATGGTTGTGACCGTACCTGTGTTTTTATATTGTCTTTTTTACTGGATTGTTGCGTCCATATCACAGACCAGTTCTATTTGCCTTTTGGATGGTTGTGCCCATACCTCGACTACATGTACTTATTTCACTATCAGAGATATTAGTTGTACTTTCATCTGCAGGTTCTACGTGATGGTGTTCCAATTCAGTTATGGTTTCGTAAAGCATTTCACCCCTCCCACTCTCTCGGCCTTCATGCTTTAGGGGGCATATGTTACACAGTATTTTGTCACCAACCCCGCTTCCCCTAATCCCGGGTAGATTCGATCCCTGAATGGCATCTGCTCTGTGTCATACATCAAAATATCTGTCCACATCTTCCATATCACTTAAGAAGATTAACCATGCTCATTAATCTTGAAGATGACCCTTTTTACCTATGTTTCAAGATCATCGCAGGACATTAGTGTTTTGTTTGCAACAATGGCCCAGAGTGAACAAGAACCTCATGACACCGTCACAAGAGTACATATGTTCTCAGCGACGGTAAGATTTTAGGGATCATCTCAGGTCATCAGTATCATGCCTGTGACGATACCCCAGAATGCACTAACAACTTACGACGTCGTCTCTGAGTCTTAGTGTTTGACCTATGACGACCCAGATATGGCGAATTAGTTCAAACAGAATACTTCTGGGTGGTTCTGGAGCTAGTTTTTGGGTCAAAGAAGTTCACCTCTCTTCATTTGAAAAGGTGGTTCCACCTTTTGAGTAACCTCCCTTGAAGATAATCTTACTCTCCCCTCATTTATGGAGGCTTCTCCTCTTATAAAAGCATCCTCCATGACTATGGTCAGCTAGTGCCAGTTGAGTTTTTGGTGTGCTAGTTCTTAGCTCATTGGCTTGATAGCTTATAGTTTGGATTTCCTTTCATGTTGTGGATTGAGAGTGTAAAATGGTTTTGTAAGAAGGAAGCCTTATTGTGATTTCCTTAGTTTCATACTTGTGCTTTTGGGTGAGAGAGAGAGTCATCAGTCTTTCTGGGAGACCTTTGAGAGTGAATGGTTATGGAGACATACTGATCGAACCCTTCAAGGAAGCTTGCGACGTCAAGACGTGGTTGTAAGCTTTACTGTTGTTTATATTAATATAATCAATGGTTATTTCCTATATCATGTATGAAATGTATGTTGATAGCTTATGGTTCCTTAACTCTATAAGTAGATAGTTCGTTGTTGTGCTCTATTATGTGTTTTTTCGTTTTCATATGTTGTTTCAGGTGAATCATTCATTAAGGAGAAGATAGTGATAGCTAAAGTGATGTAATGAAGAATTCATCAAACACTGGTATAAGGTAGGCCTATTCAACGATAACTATTTAAGGAATTAGCTATTATCTTTTCCTTGTTGTGACTAGACCCACTCTAGGGCTAGAGGGGTTGTCTTTGTCCATAGAGGGAACTTATCTGCATCACAATAAGTGAGAAAGCATTGGATTGCAACATCCAAACAACTTTTGAAGCTAAGGAGCAGGTGTTCTTAGAGAAAGAGAAAGAAAAGGTTCTACTGTGGAGGACCAAGGAGGAGGATAACTTCCAACAGAAAGAAATGTTGGTTAGAATTTTCTTAACAATTCCACAATGAGTGTGGGAAAAATTATCTAGAGGAAGAAACAAAACCAAGAAGAGATCTTGGTTTTGGTAGCAAGAAACATTCTTGTTACAAAGGCAGGGAGAAAGGATAGGTTGCAACTCACAGGTTAACCAAGAGAACTTTATAATAGGAAGAGAAAGTAGACGAAGATGAATACAAATAGTCATGTAAGGGATTCAATATAAGTTCAAAGTACAAAAGAGAGGAATGACAAAGTAGTTGGCATGAGGATGAGTCGTGAATAGAGAGAGGGGGAAATTGTTCAATTGAAAGAAGAACAGTTGCAAAGGAAAACAAAAAAACTACAAGAAGCATTGAGGCAAGAATTAAAAGGTGGAATTCATGTATGTGAAAGAGTTCAATGGCCAGTGAAGAGACTGCATGCAAGAAACCTGAACAAGTGGATGAGAGGTGTGATCCATAAGAGGTTGAATATGCTCAAAGAAACTAAATTTGAATCAAAGGCAGAGGCAAAGATGGAGTACATTTCTGCAGTATGGGAAGGACCCATCGTGGGAGGATGGTAGTGATGAAGAAAATGACGGAGAATAGTCATTGAGGACTATTATGCAGGCTAAACAAAGGTCAAAACAGTCTGAGGTTGATGAGTTTATGGATGTGGATATCAAGGAACAAGTTGAGAAGGGAAAATAAAGATTAGTGGAAAACTTGGAGGGTTGTATGTTGCATGAAGAAAAGAATGTTGGAAGCCACAAAAGAGACCTCAAGATCTCATTTTTTTGAAACTAACAAGTGTTTTGTGTTTGCAGGTGATGAATATTTACAAAACAAAAAGACTTGTCTAGAAAGCAAAGAAGGACAAGAACCATTGGAGGAACCCATGCAATTTTTCAAGGGCATGGACATGAATTTTGTTTCAACAGAATCAAAAACTTTAGAGGATTAGTTAGACAATACAAAATCCAATTTTGAAGCAAATGAAACAATGGTGAACTACAAAAATTTCATAGAGGATAAGGATGAGGTTTCAATGGAGAAAATGGATTAGCAAAGTCGCGGTAATGAGGATGAATTCCAGTCGAAGAGGCAGAGAATGATAGAAGATAAGTGGTATCCTAGTGAATTCATCGAGGACAACAGTGATTTTCTATTGGGTGTGGATCTTGATTATCTTCTTGCTTCAGAGGTCTCAACTATGTTGTACCCTAGTTCCTAAATGGGGTGGTAACGCCACCCATATGATAGCCTCCAGGGGGGGCAACGATTACTTTTAAAGAGACCCCCCCAATAGGGGTTCAGGGGTAGTGCCCCCGAAGCTAAAAATAGATGAAAAATTGCCTTGTAAAATATTGCAATTTCATAGTCAATCTAGATTGTTCATTAAGCGAATGATCTGACGATAGCAATTATGTTAATTTAGGATTTTTTCCCTAGAAGGAAACTCTCGGTTTATATGAGGCAATTGTATTGCATTTTTCTTATGATTATTCTAAGAGAGATAGAGAGGAGGAGGTTATGTGAGAGTAAAGAGGAAATTACAATGGATCTATTGTAGTTGTTATCTCTTCATTTAGCTGGATAATATAAAAGGAAGGAATGGTTGTTTTTCCATGGACATAGCCCAAATTAGGTGAACCACGTATATCTATGTCTCTCTTATTTTATGCATTTCTATATGTGTTTCCACAGTATTTTATATGTTTCATTGCTTTGTAATATATAATTTTCTAACAACTAGTATCAGAGGCGAAGGTTTATTTGCCTAATAAAATCGCAGGAGAGAAGGGTTCCTTGTTCAAGTAGGAACAATGGCGGAAGATGGTAGGTTTAAGGTTGAGAAATTTAACATCCAAAACTACCAGATGTGGAAGATGCAGATGGAAGATTATATGTATCAGAAAGATATGTACATACCATTTAGAGGAAAATAAAAGAAGCCAACGAGTATGATGGATACAGGATGGTAGATTCTCGACAGAAACGCACTAGGAAAAATATGCTTGTGTCTAGTAGTGTTGGTGGCATTCAACATCTCAAAGGAAATGACAACAAAATCTTTAATGACAAAATTGGCCAAACTATAGGAAAAACCATCAGCCTCAAATAAGGTATTTATTATGAAGGGTCTATTTAATATGAAGATGTTAGAAGGAGGATCTGTTGTTGATCATTTAAATGTCCTCAACATGGTTACCAGTTAATTAAGTTATGTAGGGGTACATTTTCATGATGAAGTTAAGGCTCTGTTATTTTTGTGTTCATTTCTAGAAATTTGGAGTGGATTATTTATGGTTGTTAGACACCTAATCCTCAAAGGGTTGGTGCAGAAGCTAAACAACCAAAGGAAGTACAAGGGACCACTTGTAATATGAAACCAAGGGTCACTCCATGTATTATAAATATGTATCCTTGTGAATAATAATGCATTCAAGGCTTATCTTTCACACTCTTGTCTTCGCCATCGTTATTTCTAAGGTGGTATCAGAGCCACGATGTGTGGCCTTTTCCCACCACGCTTGGACTCCCTTTGATTCTTCAACTTCCACACCAACCCTTTGAGGATTAGGTGTCCAACATTCCCCCGCCCCCCGCCCCCCCACCTTTAATCAAAAGGGGTATGTATGAGTCCAAGAAGAGAGTTGTAATACAAAATGTGAAAAAATATGCATGGCAACACTAGGCTAAATGTGCTCTCTGAAATGTTGGTATAAGGGGGTGGTTTAAGGATGAACACCAACACTAGAACACTCAGTGCAATTCTTAGAACTCTTCCAAGTCTTGAAATAAGTTGAAGTCTTCTTCTAGAGGATGTTCTCCTAATTCTTTGAAGAAGCAGACCTTCAACTTGGAAAATGGAGGTCTGCAACCTACATAAAAAGGGAGAACCTCAACATAAAAAGGGAGGTCTCAACCTGTGGTGGTTTAAGGATGACCACCAACTCTAGAATGCTTAATGCAATTCTTGGAAGTCTTCTAGAACTAGAAATAAGTTAAAGTCTTCTACTAGAGGAAGTGTCCCTAATTCTTTGAAGAGGGAGAAGATCAACCTGAAAAAGGGAAGTCTCAACCCCGCATAGATGGTTTAAGACTGAACACCAACCAAAGGCATGCTCAAGAGCATCCTTGTCTCTGGCTACAACTTTAAATTTGGTATGGCAGGTTGTGGCTTAGGCTCGCTTGACTATATATCCATCATTCATCCATCCCATTTCATAAGAAAAAAATTAATATTTTTCAAGAACAAACCCTACACTCTATCTCACCCTGAAAATTTCTTGAAAAAAACAAACAGATCATCCTCTCCATTTTCACAAACCTACACTACTCCCTTTGAGCCATAGCATCATCCTCCAACCCCTCTACATCATTTCTCATCACTCCCATATAGTTAGAAGGCTCTGAAAGAGAAGGAATGGTTGCTATAGGAAGGCAGAATGTTGCTACAAGAAGGAAGAAATGAATAAATGGTGCTAAAACCAAAAATGCAGTGCCTAAGAGAGACATATTCAAAAAAGAGAATTCCAAGGCCATTAGGCAACCATCTAGGAAAAAAAAAGAGAAGAAGGCAAAAAAAGGTAAGAAAGCATTCACCATCAAAACAAAACTCAAACTGCAGTGATGAAAAGAGGCTTTCCAAGAGGTCTCTAATCTCTTTCTAGCTTTTTACCAAGGCCTAAAAGATGTTATAGAAATGGGAGAAAGGCATGGAATTCAAGTTAAGGGCCTACCCTAGGCTCAGACTATCATTTCTTCTCAAAACAGGTTTAAACAGGGTTTCATGTGGTTTTAAAAGGGTTTCCTGTAGTTTTTACAGGAATTACTACAGGATGTCCTAGTTCACATCTAAAGGTGTTTTGAAGGTTTCAGAGGTGTCCAAATGGTGGAACAAGGTAGCAGAAGGTTGGAAAAGGATGTGGAAGACCTTGCCAAACTGAAAATTATTCAAGAAACCATCTTGAATAAGAGGAAGAAGGCAGGCTAATGGTCTAAAGAAACATTGTGATTTTTTCTATGCACAAGCAGTTTTGGAAAAATGAGTGAAAATGTAATGATGGTTTCAAGGGAGAGGATATGAATGAAATGGATCTACAAGCCAACAAAGTTCACTTGCAAAGAGGAAAGTTATGTTTTTTTACTTGAAAGACAATTAAACAATGATGAAAAGAATAACTACATTTTTGGGCTTGTCCTTGCAGAACTTACAACCAAGATTCTTAAGAGAAAGGACTGAGGATTGCACAAGAGATAGGCCACCAGGGCCATGAATGAGGCACAAGAAGGTCACTAAGTTTCTCAGAAGATGAGCAACACTTTCAGCAGGGGGTATGATGGGCCTCTAAATTAGACATAAATTAAGGCATGTGCCTCTAAATTAAACATAAATTAAGGCCCATATGGCCATCCTTCAACATATTAAACCTCTCTTTTTGCATTACATTATTTATTTTTAACTTTAATATTTTCATTAGGAAGTTTTATGAATAATTGCATATTTGTGCCTAATATTATTTATTTTTGTGGAATATTATGAGAATATTGGACAGATTATGGAGATTTGGCATAGGAGATAATTTAGGGACTTGCTCCCTACTACATGAGGATCAATATTAAATAATAAATCGACAATATATTACAGAATTATGGCACAGATTGTGGAGATCCAATGACTGAGAAAATCTAGGAATGTGTTCCCTACCATTTAATGCAGATTCCTAGTATTGGGAATCAGATCCACTAATCAAGGGATTTTGGTGGGGAAATCATCCTCCTTTCATGGGTAATGATTCCTAATCCTTTTGTATAAGTACCAAGTCGAATTTTCCTCTAGTAGTGGATTTTTCTTAGTATTCATGTAGAGAGAACTCATATTTTTGCAACTCCATTGTCATTTCTTGCAAGGATATAATTGTATTGATGGAAATAATGAAGATTACTGTCATGTTCAACTTATAGATCTTGATCTCCTTCATAGGACTCTAATTTTCTTTGGTCTTGGCCATCCCAGGAGCCTCAGAGCCCTTTTGTATCATTTACTTTTCTTCTTTTCACTGCTTATTCACATGCATCTCTTGTTCGTGTTTCTTTCTATTTCTGCACTTAGTATTAATGATTTCTTATTGGAGGATTGGGTTAAATGGTTGATGTAAGCTCTTTTGCAGGATCACAAGCATCATTTCATTCTTGGAAAATATTTGAAAGGTCATAGTAATCATTGAGCTACTTGGATTAGTTTGCTTATTCCCAAATCTAGATTTCTAGAACTCCTTTGTGGAAAAGAACAATAAATTTCTTCTAAATTTAAGAGCATGCTAACGAGATTCAATCGAGTTGTTTCCACTTGAATTATATCACAAAACAATTCTAGTTATTAACAAAAAGTACCCCATTGCATTTGCACTTGATTAGGCTAGGCATTTTATAGATTTACTAGCTCACTAGTTCTTGAATTTATAAATTTTAGACTAGTGATTTTATGCCATTTTTTAGCATGGGTTAACAGAGGTATTTTTGAGTGATTCCACTTGGAATGGAGACCTAATACATCCTAGTAAATAAAAAAAAAATCCCATCCAATTTGGATTTTATTTTCTTGGTCATTCGATGAATTATAACTTCATGTAGTAAATCTATAACATTTTGTAGTTTCATGTAGTACTCTTCCAGCGTGTATATACTTGCCCGGATTTGATCAAAAAGATTGGTTTTAGTCCCTTAGGGTTGAATCATTACCCCTAGGATTTAAATCAATTATTATGTAAGACTAAATACCACTTAGGATTTTCCCTTTTATCCATGCAAAATATTTCAGCAATTTGTGCTAATGGACATATTTATGGATTGGATAATACAAAGATGATTTTCTTGATTACCACCTCCAATGAACTCTATTAATGGATTTAAACTCTTTGAAATGTAATGTTTTACATTTATTTCATGATATTTATGCATTTAGAATTGGTTTCTTTCCTTGTACTTTCATTCTTGCAATAGGTTAAGGTTTCCATTTCGAGCATTTTGTTTTTTGCAATTAGTTTAGGATTTGACTTCAATACATGTACTCCATTATATCATGACAACAAAGGAAGGACACATTGTATGTTGCACATATAGTGTCGATACCTCTTAAGTTTGTACAAACCATGGGTCGATAATTAAATTTGTTAGCCATGGGAGTTGTAGCATTCTAGTTGCAATATTGAGGCTCATCAATAAACAAAATGTCTTTGTCTCTGTTGGGGTCATAAATGAATTAAGTTAAGTCTTGGCTTGGCGGTGTTAACCAAGCACCCTTCACTTAAGGTGTGCTTGTGTGTGAAAATATGTGTGTTTATTAATTAAGCTGAGATTGTGTTTGAAAATGAAAAAGAAAAAGATTGTTGAAATACTATAAATAAACTGAAATTAAAAACAAAAAATAAACAACAAATCAACTATCTAAACCCCACCCAAAATGGGTTTGAAAACACTCCACTAGTTGGTGGAGAAATCAACTAAAAACACACTAAAATGACCAAGATTTCTAAGCATCGGTGTCACTGGGATCAAATGTCACTATGTTACTGGAAAGTGGTGCAGCAATAGCAAAAATCCAGTGAGGAAAATCGATGCAAAAGATAGGGCGATGGGTGTGGAACCTAGGGAAAAGAGTGGCACCGTAAGGAAAATGACCAAACAAGGTTCAAGAGGGAACTTTGGATGGAAACAAACTATATTTAAAGAAATGAGAAATAAAGGTATAGATCTGAAATGTATGGCTGAAATCTTTGCAAAAACTCAGACTTCTTACTCAATTGAACTCCTCCTACAAAGGTGGAAGCGTAGTAGAAGCCCTAGGGAGCTAAATTCCACTTCGACAAGAAAAAAAAAGTAGATAAAGGCCTGAGTGGGCTAACATAGTGGTCAACCAACCCAGTAGAGCACTCTCCACAAAACCCAGAAAATGATCAAAAAAAATCCCAAAAAACACTAAAATCGCAGGTATTGGCCTGTTTTAGGGGAGATCACACTTTTTGGGCCATGAAGTGTGCTCTACACCTCTAGATCATAGGTTTGGGGCTGAAAAGTGCGATTTTTTTTCTATAGGATAAAGTGCACAGTGTATGGAGAATGGAGATACCCTCAAATATCTTCCCGGGATCTTTGGCAGACTGTAAGATTATCTGTAGTTGTCACAAAGTTACATGCATGCCCACAAACAATAACTAACTATCAAAGCAAGACAGATTGATTACCTCAAGCCTCCATGTAGATTTGTTAGAGAGCACAATGCAGCTACGTGGAAGTCCCCTGAACTGGCTCCAGATCAAGTCCTGCACGTAGAAGAGACAAGCATAATCACAGCATACAACCTTGATAACTAATACATGAATACATAAAAGGCATCTAGTTACACATAACTAAACTACTCATGCTAAAAGGTATTGGAAAAACAAGCAAATGAATGATAGTACCAACACCATGGATGATCTAGATTTAAATAGGAACATAAAAAATTATAGAGATAACCATAAACACAGAGATGCAGAGGAAATAATACTTCATTTCATTGATGTAAAATACTGAAATATGCTTACAAACAGCAATGGAAAAAAACCAGCTAGGGCGATGGTAGCTTGTCTCTAAGAAGAGATGTGGCGGCTATGTCAACCCAGGGAGGTAAACTGGTGAGGTGCCATGCAAAGTATATGTAGGCTGACTACCTTGAGTACAGTATTGTTACAAGAAAACAACTAATGTCCCTTTCTGAATCAACAATGTTGCAGCAAAGCCATTGAGTAGTATATAACACTCCTCTTTATAGCACTGTTGACTTGCTGATTATTGACCAGAAAGAAGGTGAAGGATCACTCAACAAATAATCATGCATGCTTCTATTCTTGCAAAAGTGTTGTTACAACAATAGTCATGAAGGGTATATAACAGCCCTTGACAACTTATTTTGCTGACAATCATGCAAGAAAGAGATAAATAAAAACAATCATACAGTAATCGTGAAATCAGAACAGTGTTGGCCAACAAATGAAATCATCAATCTACTCTATCACAATCCAACACAGAGTAATGGCTGCAGGGAATACAGAAAGGTTACATTAGCTGTTGCAGGAAATCTACTACACATTGAAATCGAAAATAATTATAGCTATATTAAAGGAAATGGTTTGTTACACAAACGAAAAGGAATCGTATCATTCACACACTGTTATTTCAAAGAAAAGTAAATGCATTGATAAACAAGACAGAAATTATACATACATTTAATATACATCGGAGCTGTGAGTGAAGGGGGCCCTCCTTCACTCACAACCCCTTCAAACACGAAAGAGTTGCTTACAGCAGAATGTTGAACATCAATGATATACTTTCTTATAAAATAAAAGTCGATACATAAAGAGACTGAGTGCTGGGACAATCACACTTCGTCTCTTGATAGCGTCTGATACTATCTAACTTTTCAAAAGCAAATGAGACTGTGTTTATACAATTTCCTGCAACCATATGAAGCTGGAAATAAAAAATGTAATCTCAGCCTCTAACTGATTAATCCCTAAGATCGAATCTATAGCAAAACAAAATAGTAATTTTTAGGCATACATCCATCATCATAACATAATGTTCTTTGTTTAGTTTAATTCATGACTGCAAGCATGAATTTAGACTATTTGGTTATATGGCTGTAGTGATAGTCTGAAATTAGCAAAGGTTCTGCGGGAATTAGAGTATCTGCTAGATCCCAAAATTCCTGCAGGATTCTCGGAGGTAGACATCGTCTGCAGGATTTGCGAACATCATTTGTAGGATTTGCGGCTATTGAAATTTGCAAGAAATGCCGAATCATGTTAGAACAAAAAGAAAAAAGATAAAAGCACAAACAGTTAGGAGGAGACTCAAATGCAGGTAAAAATGACATTTAAAGATGTTTCGTCATACCTTTAAGCCTCGATACCCTATTTAGTCAAAAAAACGGAAAATATGGAGGGCTAGGTATAATAAGATGGAAAAAAGGTGTCAAAATGGGGAAATAGGGTAGGATATTATCAGCAAAAAGATGGTAATCTCTTAACCCAACATCTACCCCAGGCCAAGATTCTTGCATGTCCCTTATGCAAGCAAAAACAATACTTCTAAGAAATCAAATTTTGTCTTGTGCTGCAGTTGCTGCAACCAATTGATCAAGTGGGTGCTCTGTCTCTACTGGAACCTACTTCTTATATTCATTAATTTCCTGTCACACCTGTTCGATTTCCTTTTGCATTCTGAGGCTGCTTTCCCTAAGGGTTCCATTTTATGTCCTCAAAACCCTTTCTCACACAGTCAGTTCAATGATAGTCTCTTCCAACATTGTTTGCGATGGCTTCTTTGGTGAAATTCTCTCCTCATGGGTATGCCTCTATGATGATCAGGGCAAATTTTCTCCTTCTTGTGGTAAGGAAACCACGTTCTGGCTTTCCTGCAGAGAAGGGGTAGGAAAAGATACAACTTCCTTCTTATCACTGGTAGCAAGTTTTACCGATTCTTCCTTTCTCTCCTTGCTGTAATATTTTTCAAGCTTCCCTCTCTCGGCTTTCTCAGAACTTTTAGCAGCAGACTGAGTAGCTTGGCTCCTAGTATAGCATTTAGAAGGGGTTACAGGTCCTTTTTGCTAGGAGCTAAAACCGGAAGTCTCCCCAGTCACAACAACCTCATCGTCATCGTCTTCTTTTATCTCCTCGTCCTGTCCTTCCTCATCTTCCTAGAATTCTGCTTCATTGTCCTGGGCTATATCCTCGTCATCTTGAGCTTCTTTCCTAGATTCATGATCCTAGGTTTCCTCCTTTGTGGGTTCAACTTATTCCTCTGTTGACTTAGACACAGAAGCCTTTTTCTCGGACCTCTTCTCGTCACGCTCTTTTTTAGCCAACTCGAAGGCAGACATTTTCTTTGTTGCCTTATCCTTACTTTTTTAGTCTGTTCTGTCAGCTCGGGCACAGTTTCCTTCTTCGCCGATCTCTTTCCGTGATCCTTTCCTTTGGTAAATTCAGACACATTGGTTTTCCTGTCTAACCTTTTCAAGGGTTTTTCGTCAATTTCCTTCTCTAGGTCCTAAACCCATCATTTTATCCCTGAGGATTTCTCCTTCTGAACTTCTTCGAGTTCTTGTAGCTGTGACCCCTTCTTCACTTTTCCTGCAGATTTTTATTTGTTAGCTTCCAACAAATCGGGGTCTGTAAATTTGTTTTCCTAGAAGAAGGCCTTCCAGGTTTTGGAATTCTTCCACAGGACTTCCAACACAATGATTTTCACCAAACCGTGGTGATAAAGGTTCTCCTCAATATTAGAAGCCCTATCTTGTGTAGCCATAGACATCTTAATTAGAGACAACTTTTAGAAAATTAGGTAGGTTAATGGGGTCGTCTCGAAACTATCCGAGGAGCCGCATGTGGAACAAAAATACCAAGCCAAAGCGGCCCTCACATGTAACATATTTTTGTAAGAAGAAAACGAGCCGTCGATACTTATACTTCAGTAAATCCAGTGAGATGCCTTTGCCCCAACTCAAGTTTAATGGGTCTTCCTTCAGGAATGGCGCACATCTTTCTTTGCCAAACCGACGATTCTTGAACCATCTCTCACCATCCGGCAGAAGCCCGCAAGCCTTCAATACCAATTCTTCTATCAATCAGAAATGCAGGTCCCCAATTTGCAATTGGTCTCTTTTAAGATTCAAGGCAAAGGCCTTCGTCACCTTGGCATTATGGCCACAGAATTTCTGAAAAAATGGTAGCCATCCTACCTTCTCGAAATTTTTTTTGCTCTTTGGCTGAGAATCCAATAGTTTAGAACCCTGTGGTTCGTATCTGATTGGAGCTCGCAGCCTGGACATTTTATTTTTGGAAGCTTTCTTCTTTGCCATATCATAGTTGAAAAGAAATCAGGGTAAAAGTTTTTTTAACAGGGACATTGATTGTAGGGATACTCAGAGTGTTATGTAAGGATTTGGCAGTGAGGAGAGGATTTTGGGGAATGGGTCATGATCATGATAGAAATCATGATTTGACCTTGTAAAGCAGGTTTAGAAAGTGCAGGAATTGACAGCTGAGTGAGTTAGCAGGTAAGTTCTAAGGAGGTGGTTACATTTGGCTACAGGAAATATTGAAACTTTAATCGTTATACAAAACAAATTTAAAATACCATCATACCTTACCTCGAGGCCTCCTTTACCATTGTACTTTACCCTTTCTTTGTTTTAATGATATTGCACACACTGACGTTGCTTTTCCCTCTAATGTTATCGACTTTATCTAATGAACGATGCTAATGATTACTTCGTGATGCTCCTATCCTGAGATGATTTCCCAGTAGTGTATTAGTTGACATACTCTGAAATGATGAAATTCGGCCATTAATTAAAGGTTTTAATTGTTTTATTATTCGATGAAAATAACTCGTCTGGTGACTGTGCTGCAGGAATTTAGAATGGCTGTAGCCATAGGCTACAACTGCTGGGTGCTGCAAGTATTGAAATTGGTCTTGCAGGAGTTTGGAACAACCGTGACCAAAAAAAGTTTTGAATTGCAATCTTGAGACACTTCTGCAAAAATAAATATTCTTCAGGAACTATGACATTGGAGATCCTGCAGGAATTGAGACGAGTCCTGCAGGAATTCAAAATAGTTGTAACATGCACTACAGTTGTTAAGATCTGTTATCACCATTGACAACTGAATGAATACTAAATCTGCAAAAACTATGACTATGATCATTTTCTGAAATTTTGCAGGAGTTCTGAAACTGAATCTTGTAGGAGCCCTTTTCTTTCCTGTCCATTATGTATAGTCCTCTGCACATGAATAAAGATGTCAATTTCAAATGTGCAAAGGGCTCATTGGATTACCAGTCATTAAGGTAAACTATCAACCAACGCGAGGCTCATCACCATTGATGAGAGTGGGGGCCAAGGTACTCTGATGCATCCTATCAGGTGTGAATTTATGAGTTGATGTCAAACCCCCTGTAGGATCCAGTGGTAAAGAAGCAATGATGATTCCCCATTATCACCGATGAGATAACCTGTCATTGAGGCATACAAGTTTCAAGGCATCACAAAGCTCTGATCCTAAACCTAAATAATTTGCTAATGTTGATGGGCCAGAATTATTGGAAGGAAGGCCTTAAGAAATCCCACATCAATCCAACATGAGAAAATCATAGATTAATTTTCAAAAAAAAAAATTTATTACAATTATCCCAAGGGACCTACTATCTAGTGGTTTTAACAAGCTCGAGACAGTCCATGCTTGCCAGATTTCAATTTTAGAGAGTATAAATTACTGAAAAAGAAAATTCCAAGTGGGCTCCTTTTCCGTAAGTATTCCATTGGGCTCGGAAAAAGGAATAAACCTATACCCAATAGACATTCCTCTCATGATTTATTGAGCATAAGAAATAACAGAGTAAGCTCATTGCCTCAGCAGAAAATTAAGAAGAGGTAATGATAGGAAGAATACCTTCCTTAACCATTTCTAATTCTTTCTTCCTTGTAATTTGCTTTACAAATTCCTCCTTGGATTGGGTTTTCTAATATAATTTGAGTCTATGTCCATTCACCAAGAAGGTAACATTATGATCATCAATAGTCTTAATTCTAACAGATCCACTATCAAAAGCCTTCTCAACTTCATAGGGACCCAGCCAATGTGTATTAAATTTCCCTTTAAAATTCTTAAATTTAGAATCATACAACAATAAACAGTCACCTTCTTTGAACTGCTTCTTTTTAATGCACCTGCCATGCCATTTAGCTCTTTGCTATTGGATCAGATATGTCTACTAGAAAGCATCCTGCTTGATTTCATCTAGTTCATTGAGCTACAGGATTCTCTGATGTTGTGCTTCGTCAAGATTCATCCCCAATCCTGATGCCATTCTGAAAGTTTTAATCTGAAATTCGATGGGCAGCAGAACCTGTTTCGTGTACACCAATTCATACGGAGAAAAACCAGTAATTCATTTCCATGTAACCTGGTAAGCCCACAAGGCTTCAAGAATTCTATCAGACCAATCCTTCTTGTGTAGCTGAACTGTTTTAGTAAGGATTGTCTCTAGCACCTTGTTGGTTGATTCCACCAACCCATTGGCCTGTGGATGGTAAGGAGTGGACTTCCGGTGAATAATCTGATACTTTTGTACAATTTCCTGCATCAGTTTGGACACAAACTGGGCACTTTGATCAATAACTATTTCCTGCGGTACCCCAAATCCAACAAAAATATCAGAAAAAAAAGGAATTATGTTACTAATTTCTCTGTTGCTCTAGGCAGCGCTTTTGCCTCCACCCAATTGTCACATAATCAGTACAAACCAAAATGTACTTCTTACCTTTGGATGGGGATTTATGGGGCCTACAAAATCAAGAGCACACCTCTCAAATGGTTCTATAAGGACTTGTGGCTACAAAGGCATTTCGTTTGATTGCACGAACTGCCCTATCCATTGGTAGCTATCACACTTATGAACATACTCCTTTGCATCTTTGAAGAGGCTCGGCTAGTAGTAACCTGAGCGAAGGATCTTATAAGTTGTTTGCTTGTCTGCAAAATGTCCCCCGCATGGTTCGTCATGGCAAGCTCTTAAGATGTCGTAGATCTCATCTTCTCTGACACACTTGCAAATAATCAAATCAGCTCCGGTGACAAAAATATCTGCCTTAATCCAAGAATAATCAGCACTTTTCCTAATAATCCTTTTCTTATGATTGGGTGAAAAGTGGGGAGGAAACCTTCTTGTAGCAAGATAATTAGCCATGTCTGCAAACCAAGGCGTTTTAATAGATATGGAAAACAAATTTTTGTCTGGAAATTCATCATCAACAAGAACATCCTCACCTATATGGTTGAGCCTAGAGAAGAAATCAGCTACCTGACTTTCCTTTCCTGGCATGTCCATGACCATGATGTCAAATTCCTACAGCAACAACATCCACCTAGTAATCCTGCCATTAGTAACAGGTTTTTTCATAAGATAATGAATGGCAGAATGATCTGTATGCACAAAGACTTTATAACCGGTGATGTAGTGTCTAAATTTATAAATAGCGTAAAATACAGAAAGAAATTCTTTCTCAGTTACCGTGTAATTCAGTTCTGTAGGAATTAAGTTTTTACTAATAAAATAAATAGCATGGGTTACAAGATCCTCCTTTTGGCCCAAGACTGCCCCTATGGATGAATCAGAGGCGTCAGTGGAAATTTGGAAAGGAAACTTCCAATTTGGGCCTCTCAAGGCAGGTGCTGAAGAAAGCTTTTCTTTGAGCTTACCAACTACGACTTGACATTCATCATTCCAATGAAATTCAGATTCTTTTGTTAGCAATTTAAATAATGGAGAGGCTACTTTTGTAAAATTTTCAACAAACCTTGTGTAGTAGCCTGCATGCCCAAGAAAATTGTGGATCCCTTTTTGATTGGTTGGTGGGGGTAGTTTCACAATAACCTCTATTTTTTTTGGATCAACCTTGATTCCTGCAGCATAAACATGATGACATAAAACAATACCTTCAGTCATAATCATAAAAAATTTCTCATTGCTTAATGAGAGGTTAGTCTCTCTACATCTCTGCAAAACTTTCTCAATATTTTGTAAAGCTTCTTCAAACGTATCACCCATAACTGTAAAAACGTCCATATACACTTCTACACAATCATGCAAAAGATCAGAAAAATACCTAGGACAGCCCTCTGAAATGTGGCTGGTGCTTTACATAGACCAAATGGTAAAACTTTATATGCATAGGTACCCCAGGGACATGTGAATGTAGTCTTCTCTTGGTCTTCTAGAGCTATCCTAATCTGATTATACCCGTTGAACCCATCCAGGAAGGAAAAATACTTTTTCCCTGCTAAAGTGTCCAGTACTTGGTCTATAAAAGGTAAAGGGAAATGGTCTTTTAATGTAGCTTTGTTTAGTTCCCTATAATATATGCACACTCACCATTTTCCATTCTTCTTAGGGATGATAACTAGTGGGGACACTGACTGACTATCAGAAATAGAATAGATAAACCCTACATTCAACAACTTCTGCAATTCTTCTTTTACAATTTCTCTTAATGCGGGGTTCATTCTTCTTTGTGGTTGTCTTACTAGCCTAGCATTTTCTTCTATGTAAATGTGATGAATGCATGTGTTAGGGTGAATGCCTCACATATCAGTGTATTCCCATGCAAATGTGTCTACAAAATTTCTTAATGTCTGAATTAGTTGTTTTTCCTGTTCAAGAGTTAAGGCAGAATTGATGTTCAGGGATTTTGCAGGAAAAAATTCTACCACCTTACTCCCCATTCAGTCATTGAATATGCAGGAAATGCAGATAAGAGGGCTGAATGTAATTTTGAAGATGAACTATGTTCATAACAATTTTTCAGATCATTAATAACATCTAAACTATGATTAGGCTGATTGTCTAACTACTGTAGGAAATCAAGATTAGAGATACAACAATTTATCAAATTTTCTTCTGAATTTTCTTTGAGGCTCATAGCTTGGGCTATTGTTAAAATTGGTAAAGCATGTTCTTCCTCTTCAACCCATTGTGTATTTTTCTATTTTCGAGAGAGGTTTAGCAGGGGGATATAAGTTAATGTGTTTTGTCTCAGCCCCATGGGTGATATTCATGTTTCCAGACCTACACCCTATGTAGGCATTGGCCATGGCTAACCAAGGCCTCCCCAAAATCAATGGATGCCCTCCCAAGTTAGTTTTTGGTTGAAGAACATAAAAGTCTACAGGATATTCCCAAGAATCCAAGGAAATGACAATGTCTTCTAACACACCCTCTGGTTTTACCTTAGACCTATCTGCTAATTCTAACATTGTAAGGGTAGGTAGTAAATCAAAGGATCCTATATGAGAAAAGGTCTCCATGGTTATAATGTTGATGGTTGCACCTAAATCAATTAAAGTGTTTTGGATAAGATAGTCAGTAATAAAGGTGGCCACTACAGGGATTCCTGGATCTGCATACTTTCTCGTAGCAAATCCGACAGACATTAAGCTTGACAATTTTCCTCCCACTCGAATAGTTGAAGGTCCTTTTTTGGGTCTTCCTAGTTTCTTGGTGCATAACTCCCTTACTTTTTTGGCATAAATTGGGATGTCTTTGATTTCCTAAGGCATTGGAATTTTAATGCATACATTTCTTAATTCAACTGCCAAATCAAATTATGGTTGTTTTATTTTAATTTATGTTTCCAACCTTTCTGGAAAAGGGGTTTGGACTATATGAGACGAGGAAGGTTCTTTTAGTTGGATGGGTTCAGGTGTAGTTTCCTCTTCTGATGTATCTAGGGTATCTTCCCCTACAATTTCCTCAATTCCATTAGGCTGATTCACCATTCTTCCTGACCTAAGATTAATTTCTTGCAGCTGCGCAGGTAGTTCCTGTAACTATACAAGTTGCTCCTGTAACACAGGAACAAACATTTCCTTCATAGACACAGGAAATCCTTGTAGAACAGGAATAGAAACTTCTTGTAGCGGCTAGGGTGTAATACAATAGGTAGGGAAGATGGAATAATTGACCAGTCCGATGTTGTGAGTGGATCAGATGGTTTTATTGTTGGGGTTAGACACTGGCTGGGCAGGAATTTGTGTAGGGAGAGGTTGGTTTGGTGGGGTAGGTAGTTGGAGTGGTTGTTGTGGTTGTACAGCTTGTTGATGTATGGGCTATGAATAAAAGCTTTGGTTTGGGAAATTTTGTGTTACAAGATAAGAAAAAATTCCTTACCATGGCTATTGAGGTGGTTGTTGGTGGGGCCAAGTCTGCCAAGGCATTGGAATATTCCAAGTCTAGTATTGAGCATAAGGAAATTGAAAATTGGATTGTGACATACCTAGAGGGCATGGCTACCAAGGTCTTTGAGGGTTCATCATGTAAAGTGCATTGAAAGCTCCTTGATTTGCCATGTATGCTGCTTTGAGTTGAGGTAAGAATGGACATTGATCAGTGGAATGCTCAACTTCGCAAAGTTGACAGATTTCAATGCTATCGGTAGGGCATTCTCACAGCACATGCTTCTTCCTGTATTTGGGGCAGAATACTACCATGGCTTTCTCCAGTGCCTCGTGCTTTTCCTGTTTACTCTTAGTTTCCAAAACATCTAAACATGAAGACAAAGTACTAAGAATATCAATTTTAATATTTTCAAATAAGTCACTCATTCCAAACCTGGTCAATCTAGTTCCTGCAACCAGTTTAACAAGTTTAGAAGGAATGTCTCTTGGTCCTCCTCCCACCTTGGAATTTCCTCTTGAATATCTTTTTCAAAGTTTACACACATCATCGTAACTCAACTTTGATATGTCTCCTGCACCCATCAAGTTTAAAACCTCCAGATATTCAATTCTAATTGCCCTAAGCAAGATGGTCCTCTTGGTTTCTTTATCCAGCTGATTCATATTAGTTCTTTGTAGATTATATTGAAACCTTTCTACCAAGTCCTCAAGACTCTCCCCTTCCTTTTGAGTCATTCCAAAGATTTCTTCCCTAAGGTCTCTAGTCTTGCAGTAGTCTTGATATTTTCTCAAGAACACCTTCTTCATTTCATCCCAGGTCATGATAGAATTTGACCTTAGTCCCATGAACCATCTGAGAGCTGCATCCTTCAATGTAGCAGGGAGTCATAGCTTCTACACAACACATTGAACTTGAATAAAAAGGTGTCTGGACCTTCACTTGAAGCACGTCAAAAATTAGGCAAGGCTGAAGGAGGGATTTTTTTCATCTGGGTTATTCCGCTTGTCTCTATGATGGGGAACTCAAATGTGACCAGCTTCTCCTCCTTCTCATCAAAGCCTCCATTGGTATTATCGATTCCTTCTTCATGAGCCATCTTAGTCCAAGAAAAGGTGGGACCGTTGAAGACTACAAATCCTGCAAAGTCGAGGTTATGGAGTTCTAGTTCTTTGACAGGGTTCTTAAGGAATTCTTCTTCTAGTTGACTGCTGAGCAAAGATGTGGTTTTCCTTGAAAGGGGGAAGTCTAGATGGGCAGCAACAAAATATTCTCCAACTGAAGGTTTTTCTGTAGATGTATTAGCTTGCTCAAGACTACAGACCTCTGGTTCAAATTCTTCCTCCTTTACTGCCTTGTTTCTTGCAGACTTCTTTTTTCTTGCCAGTGTATTAGTAAGTGAAGTGGAGCTCACACCACCACGAAAAATATGAAAGATGTTGGGCCCTATTCATCTATTATTCAAACAAAACAAAACTAAAAAAAAGCTCACCAACAATAAAGACACGGCTTTGGTGAGTGGCTAACCTCTTGGGTGCGTAGGCTTTGCCTTGTGTATTTGCACTTCGACTCCCCCAGTTCTGAAAAACCAAACTGTAAAAAAAAAATGACTTACCACTTTCAGTATCATCCCTTACCACCTCCCCAGCAACGGCGCCAAAATGTTGAGTCAAATTATACTTTTATAATTTGTCAATATGAATTGTCAACCCAGAGAGGTAAACTAGTGAGGTGCCATGCAAAGTATATGCAGGCTAACTACCTTGAGTGTGGTATAGTTACAAGAAAACAACTATTGTCCCTTTCTGAATCAACAATGTTGCAGCAAAGCCATTGAGCAGTATATAGCACTCCTCTTTATAGCACTTTTGACTTGCTGATTATTGATCAGAAAGAAGGTGAAGGATCACTCAACAACTAATCATGCATGCTTCTGTTCTTGCAAAATTGTTGTTACATCAATAGTCATAAAGGGTATATAACAACCCTTGACAACTTATTTTTCTGACAATCATGCAAGAAAGAGATAAATAAAAACAATCATACAGGAATTGTGAAATCAAAACAGTGTTGGCCAACAAATGAAATCATCAATCTACATTATCACAATCCAACACAGAGTAATGGCTGCAGGGAATATAGAAAGGTTACGTTAGCTGTTGGAGGAAATCTACTGCACATTGAAATCGAAAATCATTATAACTATATTATAGGAAATGGTTTGTTACATAAATGAAAAGGAAATCGTATCATTCACACACTGTTATTACAAAGAAAAGTAAACGCATTAATAAATAGGATAGAAATTATACATACATTTAATATACATCGGAGCTGTGAGTGAAAGGGGCCCTCCTTCACTCACAACCCCTTCAAACACGAAAGAGTTGCTCACAGCAGAATTTCGAACATCAACGATATACTTTCTTATAAAATAAATGTCAATACATAAAGAGACTGAGTGCTGGGACAGTCACACTTTGTCTCCAGATACCGTCTAATACTATCTAACTTTTCAAAATCAAATGAGACTGTGTTTATACAATTTCCCACAGCCATATTAAGCTAGAAATAACAAATGTAATCTCAGCCTCTAACTGATTAATCCCTATGATCGAATCTACAGCAAAACAAAATAGTAATTTTTAGGCATACAACCATCATCATAACAAAATGTTCTTTGTTTAGTCTAATTCATGACTGCAAGCATGAATTTAGACTATTTGGTTATATGGCTATAGCGATAGTCTGAAATTAGCGAAGGCTCTACGAGAATTAGAGTATCTACTGGATCCCGAAATTCCTGCAAGATTTTCGGAGTTAGACACCATCTGCAGGATTTGCGATCATCGTCTACAGGATTTGTGGCTATTGAAATCTCCAAGAAATTCTGAGTCATGTTAGAACAAAAAGAAAAAAGATAAAAGCAAAAACAATTAGGAGGAGACTCAAATGCAGGTAAAAATGACATTTAAATATGTTTCATCATACCCTTAAGCCTCGATACCCTGTTTAGCCAAAAAAACGGAAAATATGGAGGGCTAGGTATAATAAGATGGCAAAAAGGTGTCAAAATGGGGAAATAGGGTAGGATATTATCAGCAAAAAGACGGTAATCTTTGAACTCAACACATGCCTCTAAACTGTGTTACAATGAGATTCAAGGGCATTTTTATTATTGAACAATAAGAGAAAACCCTAAACAACCAAAACCCTAACCCAAGGACATGAAACACCAAGAGTTTATGGGCCCCGTTGGGGGAGGTTGGACAACCAACTTCCTGGGGTCGCGACATGGTCATATTATCTCTGTTTGACGTGCATGATAACCTGTTGGAAAGATCTCTCTGAGGACTACGACAAAAAAGATGATTTTAGACAAAAAATCATTGGTATTAGATTTAGAAAAAAATGTCGTTAAACAGCTCCGAAAGTTTAGGACCCAAAAAACTGCTAAAAATAGTAAATTGTGCTACAATTAAGGAAACTGAAAAACTAAAAGAGACAGTTGTGGGGGTCCAAGTGGGATAGGTGGGTGGCCACCAACATCCACCTAGATCATTCCTCCCCACTTAAGAAGCAACGGTCCCCATTGCATTGAGTTCCTCCATCTACTGAACTTGGTCCCTAATGAGTTTTTCTACAATCTTTGATGTGTCTAGTAATAGTGGGAAGCACGGTCAAGGGCATTCCACATTGAACACTCGGTGAAAGTCAAGGAATGGAGGAATGTTGTGCTCCAAAGTATTGTTTCCCACAGCCTTGGAAATGCTATAGGGACCATGCCGAAGTGGTTTGAGCTTCTGATGGGATCTTGTAAGGCATTCTTTCTACAGATGTAACCAAACTTTGTCACACACCTGAAACTTGTGTGGTACTCCTGTGGGTGAGGAGAAGTTGTTCCTGTTTTATTTCATGACCGTATCCCTTTGCTATTTCTACTACGTGGAGGAACCCTTCGAAGGTGTCATTGATGTGGCAACAATCCTCCCCTTACTTTGGGAGCGAACCAGACAGAAAATGAATTTCCTATTCTGGGAGATGAGCTTGCTACATTTCTTAGTAGTGATCAAAGAGGTGGCGGTAGGTGGGGCTACCTTCGATATCCTATATAATGAATTACACAAAGAAATAATGACAGCGCGAGGCCTTGACTCATACACAGCATATCGCCTCCACAAGTATGGCTGGCCCAATAATACATCACAAACATCTAGAGGTGCAACATCACAAAACACCTTGTCTATGAAGGGTTTGATGTTGTAGGGAAGGCGACACTGTTGGCGAACTTGGAGATCTTGTCCTTGGTGAAGCCACTCGATACTGTACAGCTATGGGTTTGGTGTAGTTGGTAGGCCCAACCACTTAACAACCTCTACTAAAATGAGGTTCTTTTGGCTCCCACTGTCAACAATGAATTGCAGCGGCGAACCCTTCACCCACATTTGTGAGTGGAAAAGGTGCTCCCCCTCTTCTGGATCTTCAGGCTCATTCTTTTGGATTTTGGCTGTGGCAATAGTGGTGCTGGGCTCCACATCAATGATCTGCTTCCATTTGCCATTCCCCTTATCGATTTCTAACTCAGGGTCAGAACATGCATCTGATTATGAAGCCTTCAACTCAGCCACCAGTGACTGCTTGGTCCAACACTCACTTGTGTTGTGAATGGGGTTCTTATGGAACTCACACCAATTTCCCGTATCCTTATTCGACTTCGTGGTGTTGTTATTTTCTTGTGGCTTCGATGGGTTGTCTTGGGTTGCACGGTCTTGGATTTGTCCTTGGTTCTGCAATTTGGGGAAGCCTTTCCCTTGCTTTCGATTCATAGATCCAAAGTCTCGTTTCTTCTGTTTAAACTTCTGCATGATTTTTATAGCCTATTGGTACGTCGTGCCGAGCAAGGAGATGTTCAGGAACTCCATCCCTTCCTGGATGTATCTGTGTAGGCAGCTGTGGTATTTGAGTACCAAATGCAACTCAAAATCCTTGATACCCAATTGTGTGCAAAGGGTATGAAAAATGTTTGTGAACTCCGGCACATCTTGGTCCCTTCCCTGCCGCAACGTGGTCCACTTTATGTATTTGTCCTCATAGCTTTTGACGGGGCAATATTGTTCCTTGATGGTGTCCAGGAAGGAATTCCAAGTGGGTGCAGCTAAAAATAGTGAGCCTGTACTTTCATCCTTCTGCTCGCATTAAGTTTCCCACCAGTCCTTGACATGGGGGCTGCTTTGAGAAGAGCGAAAATAATCTTTTCCCAACTGGAAAATTCATTAACAGAAAAATTATCTTCTAGAATATTTAACCATTTATCTATGGCATCTACATCTATTTGACCCTCAAAGATGGGGATTTCAAAATTAACTTGTACCTTAAAGGGTGTGGCATTTCCAAAGTAGCCGTTGGAAGTCGATGCGTCGCCTCTGGGTAGCCGCTAAAGGATCTAGGCAAAATTGTCCATCATCGCATTCCTTTTTTCGCTTGAGGGCCTCTTTGAGTAAGATTTTGATAGGATCTCCTACCCCCTCGTCTTTCTTTTCATCTGCCATGGGAGGCCGTCGAGATTTGCGAGGTTGGCCTTGCAAAGGTTCGACCAGTTCAAGCCCTAACTCCTTATATCCTGACATCGTTGGGGACATGCAAATAAAAACAGAGAAAAATCAAACCACTCTAATACCACTGATCCATATTTAAACAGGAATGCAACAAATTATAGAGATAACCATAAACACAGAGATGTAGCGGAAATAATGCTTCATTTCATTAATGTAAAATATTGAAATATGCTTACAAACAACAATGGAAAAAAACCAGCTAGGGTGATGGCAGCTTATTTGTGAGAAGAGATGTGGCAGCTACATGACTCTGAACTATGTTACAATGAGGCTCAAGGGCCTTTTTATTATTGAACAATAAGATAAAACCCTAAACAACCAAAACCCTAACCCAAGGAGATGTAACACCAAGAGTTTATGGGCCCCGTTGGGGGAAGTTAGACATCCAACTTCCCGGGGTCACGACTTGGTCATATTATCCCCATTTGACGCGCATGATAACCCATTGGAAATATCTCTCCGAGGAATACGACAGAAAAGAAGATTTTAGACAGAAAATCATTGGTGGTAGATTTCCAAAAAAACATCGTTTAGGGCCTCAAAACAACTCCGGAAGTTTAGGACCCGAAAAAACTGCTAAAAATAGTAAACTGTGCTACAACTAAGGAAACTAAAAAACTGAAAGAGACAGTTGTGGGAATCCAAGTGGGATAGGTGGGTGGCCACCAACATCCACCTGGATCATTCCTCCCCACTTAGGAAGCAATGGTCCCCATTGCGTTGAGTTCCTCCATCTGCTGAACTTGTCCTGCAATCTCTGATGTGTCCAGTAATGGTGGGAAGCATGGTCGAGAGTGTTCCACATTGAACACTTGGTGCAAGCGAAGGAATGGAGGAATGTTGTGATCTAAAGAATTATTTCCCATAGCCTTGGTAATGCTGTAAGGACCATGTCGGAGTGGTCTGAGCTTCTGATGACCTCTTATAAGGCGTTCTTTCTGCAGATGTAACCAAAATTTATCGCCCACCTGAAACTTGTTTGGTACTCCTATGGGTGAGGAGAAGTTGTTCACGTGTTCCTTTATGATCATATCCTTCTGAGTTGCTGCTACATGGAGTAACCCTTCGCGGGGATCATGGATGTGGCGACAATATTCCCCTTACTTTGGGAGTGAACCAAACAAAAAATGAATTTCCTAGTCTGGGAGATGAGATTGCTGCATTTCTTAGTAGTGATCAAAGAGGTGGCGGTAGGTGGAGCTACCTCTGATATCCTGTATAATGAATTACACAAATAAATAATGACAACACAAGGCCTTGATTCATACACAGCATGCCACCTCCACAAGTATGGTTGGTCTAATAATACATCAAAAACATCTAGAGGTAAAACATCACACAACACCTAATTTGTGAAGGGTTTGATGTTGTAGGGCAGGTGGCAATGCTGGCGAACTCAGAGATCTTGTCCTTGGTGAAGCCACCCGATACTACATGGCTACGGGTGTGGTGTAGTCGTGTAGTCGTTAGGCCCAACCGCTTCATGACCTCTCCTGAAATAAGGTTCTTTTGGCTCCCACTGTCAACAATGAATTGTAGTGGTGAACCTTCACCCACATTTGTGAGTGGAAAAGACGCTCCCCCTCTTATGGATCTTCAAGCTCATTCTTCTAGATTTTGGCGGTGGCAACAATGACAATAGGCCCCGCGTCAAGGATCTTCTTCCCTTTGCCATTCCCCTTATCGATTTCTAACTTAGGGTCGAAACATGCATCTGATTCTAAAGCCTTCAACTCGGCCACCAACAACTGCTTGATCCGACACTCACTTGTGTTGTGAGTGGGGCTCTTATGGAACTCACACCATTTTCCTGTGTCCTTCTTCGACTTCATGGTGTTGTTCTTTTCTTTTGGCTTCGATGGGTTGTCTTGTGTTGCCCTGTCTTGGATTTGTCCTTGGTTCTGCAATTTGGGGAAGCCTTTCCCTTGCTTCAGATTCGTAGATCCAAATTCTCGCTTCTTCTGTTTAAACTTCTGCTCGATTTTGATAGTGTATCGGTACGTCGTGCCGAGCAAGGAGATGTTCAGGAACTCCATCTCTTCATGGATGTATCTATGTAGGCAGCCGCGGTATTTGAGTACCAAATGCAACTCAGAATCCTTGATACCCAACTGTGTGCGAAGGGTATGAAAAATGTTTGTGAACTCTAGCACATCTTGG
This sequence comes from Pinus taeda, assembly GCA_000404065.3. Classification (NCBI taxonomy): domain Eukaryota; kingdom Viridiplantae; phylum Streptophyta; class Pinopsida; order Pinales; family Pinaceae; genus Pinus; species Pinus taeda. The sequence continues at coordinate 828 of APFE030486941.1, read as the reverse complement.
TCCCTTCCCTGTCGCAACATGGTCCACTTTATATATTTCTCCTCATAGCTTTTGACAGGGTAATATTGTTCCTTGATGGCATCCGAGAAGGAATTCCAAGTAGGTGTGACTGAAAATAGTGAGCCAGTACTTTCATCCTTATGCTCGTAGTAGGTTTCCCACCAGTCCTTGATGTGGGGGGCTGCTTTGAGAAAAGCGAAAATAATTTTTTCCCGACTAGAAAACTCATGAACAGAAAAGTACCCTTCTAGCAGATTTAACCATTTATCTATGGCATCTGCATCTATTTGACCCTTGCAGATGGGGATTTCAAAATTAACTTGTACCTTAAAGGGTGTGGCATTTCCAGAGTAGCTGTTGGAAGCTGATGTGTCGCCTCTAGGTAGTCGCTGAAGGATCTGGGCAAAACTATCCAACATCACGTTCCTTTGTCGCTCGAGGGCATCTTCGAGCAAGATTTTGATAGGATCTCCTGCCCCCTCGTCTTTCTTTTCATCTACCATGGGAGTCCGTCGGGATTTGTGAGGTTAGTCTTGCAAAGGTTTGACCAGTTCAAGCCCTAACTCCTTATATCCCCACCTCGTTGGGGACATGCAAAGAAAAACAGAGAAAAAGAAGATAGTTCTGATACCATTGATCTAGATTTAAATGGGAATGCAAAAAATTATAGATAGAACCATAAACACAAAGATGCAGCGAAAATAATACTTCATTTCACTAATGTAAAATACTGAAATATGCTTACAAATAGCAATGGAAAAAAACCAACTAGGGCCAATGGTAGCTTATCTCTGAGAAGAGATGTGGTGGTTACATGCCTTTGAACTA
>APFE030486939.1:0-11710 GCA_000404065.3 Pinus taeda | reverse complement strand
TAATAATATATATGAAATTTGAATTTGTATATTTTTTCAACTTTAGACAAGAAAACTTTAATCATTTAAACATGCACATCATTGAACATTCAACATTAACATTGAAATTTCAAAATTTATCACCAAAAAACTGTTCATTGTTTACATATTAACATGAATCATGATATTAATATATGTCCATTGTCATACTACATTAGTACATTCAAAATTTGCCTTAAAAGTTTAAAACATCTTCAAACATGAACTAGGAAATTTTAAAATGCTAAAATAAAAATACTAAATAGGCTAATAGCTAAAGCCTAAGGAACAATGGCTTCCTCAAGCCATGTCTTCAACATCCATGTCATCAACATCACTTAGATCTTCAGCTAGCATGTTCTCTAGGTAGGAATCACTCTCATCTTCCGGCTCTTGCTCATCCATAGCAATTGGAGGTAGCTCAATGAGGCCATCTGGTTGTATCTCCTCGTCCACACATGATGCATCATCTATGTGTTGGTCCCATCTCTTGAAAGGACCCTCCTTGTACCCAGGCCCCAGGGTCTTTTCGAGATATGAGACGAAGTGTGCTATGAATGTACACTAAGTTTTCTGCCTTCTTTGAGCCCAACCTATTTCTCTTTACTGAATGAATAAAGGCATACGTGCTCCAATTCCTCTCACAAGATGAAGAACTAGCTACCTAAAATATCAGGGGGAGCCCATTAAATTAGTTATAAACTTATAATTTTAAAAATAAAAACTAAAACTAAAACTAAAATGAAAATTTAAAATTTAAAAATTAAAATTAATTTCCTATATTTAATTGAGAATTTTTCAAATTTTGAGTAAGATGAGGAACTCCAAATTAGCTACCTGTCCAAGTAACCGTATGGAAAATTGCTGCAACTCAGGAGCATCAACACTATGAAGCCACCACCAATCAATTGGATCCTTCTTCTTGCGTCTATCTGCCAAAGATGCATGTGAACCAAAGACACCTCGGCCACGTGAAAATTGGGCAAACTGAGATCGTATGTCAGAGGCTTCTTCTGTATTACCATAACTTTTCTTGACAGCATTCAAGAATCCTTTGAACACCTCTCTATCTTGGGATGGAGGCCTCCTTCCTGTTGTGGGATCATACCATTTTGGATTAACTACATAAGCTGCCATATGAAAAGGGGTGTTCAGTTTATTCCAACGCCCATGTATAAACTCTTTCAGTTGTGGCCATAAAGTAGGATCCTTCCTATCTGTGATGGTTTGGATCCGCTCACACATGGAGTCCATGTTCTCATAAATCTCACCTAAACATGGACCATCTGTGTCTGCATAGCGGATCATATCACAAATTGGTTCTATAATTTCCACAACAAATTTGGCATCAACCCAAAAATGATCATTCAAAATCAACCTCTTCACCTCCAAAGCTACATCTGAGGTAGATAACCTCCACTGTTCCCACATGTCACTGACGACTGTGGCAAATAAAGCCTCCTTCATCTCCACAAGCCGCCTAAGTAAAATGTAGTAAGTTGCAAATCTAGTATCTGCTGGTTTAAGAAGCTCCATTTTTGCATACTTGCGGTAAGTGGCTTGTGACTGATGATGGTTGCATATAAACATTTGAATTTTGCGGCCATTTTCAATTAATTCTTGAATCCATTCAATTTTGCCAATGTCCTTCAATGCATTATTCATAGCATGCACAGCACATGGTGTCCAAAAAATATGCCTGAGTACATCAAGGACAAAATTAAAATATTAATAAATCAAAATGTTTATGTAATCAAGGACTAAAGTTAAAAAATTTAAAAATGTAATTTATAATTATCATTTAAGTAATTTAAATGTAAGATAAATCAAACTTGAAAGTTGAAACTTGTCACTTACTTGTACTCCTTCTGAACCATTGCTCCTGCTGCTTTGCACACTGGAGCTGCATCAGTAATAACTTGAACAACATTGGATGGCCCACCTCTGCTATGGCATCACATAATTGGTCTTTTAAGAACATAGCGTTCTTTTCTTGACCAGAACAATCAATTGCCCTGAGAAAATAAGGCCCAGACATGGAAGAGATAATGATGTTTATTAATGGACGATTCCTACAATCAGTCCATCCATCCATGACAATGGAGCATCCATCTACACTCCAAGATGCCTTCAAGGGTGCCATTGCCCTCTCAAGACGGGCTTTCTCCTTGTCCACCAATACAGTTTGAAGCTTTTCATAACTAGGAGCTTTATACCCTTGAGGTCCATCATTGATAGCACGAACCATTTGCTCAAAATATGGGGAACGAGCTGCATTAAAGGGAATGCCACATGCAAGAAAAATTCTTGCTATTGCAAGATCAACACCCTCCCTACCTTTCACATCAAACATGTCATAAAGGCCACCAAGTTTAGGCTTCTTGTGTGCTTGAGTGGTAGTGCTTTTTGATGCTCTTGTTGACACTGACACATGCTCATCACCAGTTTCAACTTCATCATCAAATGGTAATTCTTCTTCATTTGAATCATCATTTTTAGTCACATTGTGAGATGGCCTAGAGATCTCTTTGCTTGCCTTACCATCAGCCTTTTGTTGCTCTTTTTGTGCACTAGGGAGTCTAGTGGGATCATTTGGGTCTCCAGTGCAAGCATCAACACCCTTCCTTGCTATCTGCATAAAATGAGCTTTAACTCTGGTATAGCTCCCTTTCCATTCAAGCTGACATGAAGTGCATTTTATTGTTGCTGTCCCCCCAGCACCTTTTGGAGGTTTTTGCCTATCCACATATTTCCATAGTGGATATTGTGGACTTGCTGAAGACATTTTTTATTTTGCAAATTTTGGAAGACAATTTGAATCTGTTTAACAAAATTCAAAGTAAAAGTTATTATTATTAATAGATCATTAGATGTTAAAACTTAAAACTTAATAATATATATTAATGAGAGTCTGAGAGACTAAGCTATATTTTATGACAGGCTACAACATAACATTCTTTTGAATCTTTTGAATTTTCTGTGTAACCATGACACTATGACAGGCACAGCTATGTGAGAGAGCTCAAGGCTACTAATGAATGAGATATGTGGCAATTAGAAGTTAGAACAAGTAACTGGACAATGGAACAGTATGCTGCAACTGTGTCGTTGATTTAAACAATATGAATATTCAATAAAACAATAATATGATGACTGAGATTTCTTTACATGAAACTAACAGAAGAATTTCAATTTCATACTGAAGGGAATAATAGCTTGGATGACCTTAATCCAAATAACAGGTTAGAATAAGAATTTACAGGACATGCTTAGCCATTTAATAAAAATAATGTACTGAAATTCCACGGAATTATTTTTGAAAAGAAAATTTGAAAATGTTGTTGACGTATGTGATCGATCCATACAAATCACTCGATGCCAGAAGGTTTCAAATCAAGTAATAGTGTACACAGTACACTGTAAACCATTCAAGCTCTCTTCTATTGAATAATCCAATCATTTATGCTTACAAGCTGAAAGCATGGCAACATGGTCAACAAGGAGCAGCAAGTACCCATACCTAAAGAGTACCTTTTTAAATTTTTTAATTAGAAGGGACATTCGATGAAAACCCCAAAGTTAAAAAACTAGTCACCCAATACAATGTGGGTGGACAAACCACAGGAAGACACAAAAGCACAAGGAGAAAAGCTACAGGTGCAAGAAATGAATCTTTTAGATGGTCAAGGTGAAGTAACAGAAGAAATCAATCAAGCGAATGCAGGAAATGAACGGGAGGAAATGATCACAGCTATTATGTAGCCGAAAAATCAATGCTGTTATTATGAAGTATGCATAAAACACTACTCATCCATTCATAATAATAACTTGTAAGTTATTTGGAGACATTTCAAGTCTTTAATTTAACTTCTAAAGGGATGCTCCCTAATCTATAATCATGAGAGTCACGGATGAAAGTTTAGGAAGGCTATTTTTTAATAAGTACTCTGTATCCAGCACTGCATTCACGTGGAAATTTTCCATGGTCCTGTTTGCTCCAGTGTAAACAAATTTATAGAACTATGCCCTGAAACAAAATTATAGATATGAAACATTTACGAGGTTTTGAATGACAAAGATAAATCTTTCAGACACCATGGGGAATGGCAAAGTCTGAATACAATCTCATACACATAAATTTGTAACTGCCGGGAAGCTTCACATTCTCTAGAGCTGCTTGCAAATATTCAGCATTTCAAAAACAACAATTGCTACAGCTCTGACCTTGAACGAGTCTAATCAAGATTTTGCAAAGGTTGATGGGCTCGTTGGCACACGCGGGTCTTGTGAAAGTTTGAAACGTTTTTATTTTTAATATTTATGGAATAATCATTGAAAACAGTGAAATGTGTAAATACCTGCAGCCTGCGTGTAAATCACTGGTATGTCACGGTGCTCTGCCACCAAGACTCGTATCAGTCTGCAAGTTAAATGAAATCACTGGTATGTCACGGACTCACGGTGCTCTGCCGCCAAGACTCGTATCAGTCTGCAAGTTAAATGAAATCACTGGTATGTCACGGACTCACGGTGCTCTGCCGCCAAGGCTCGTATCAGTCTGCTCTGCTCTCTGCTTGCGTAAACTTCAAATGACAAAGAGTTAAAACTTAAAAGTTAAGTCATAAACTCTAAAGATTTAGGGTTTTAGTTTTTACTTTTGTTATAAATTTAAAATTATTTTTAATTTTTAAATTTCAATAAAAAAAATTTATTTGAAAATTAAATTTTTAAATTTTTAATTTTTAATATAGTTTTTTTAATGAAGAACCCGAAGAACCCATGTGAAGAACCCCGAAGAACCCACGTGAAGAACCCGAAGAACCCGAAGAACCCGCCGAAGAACCCGAAGAACCCAAGAACCCAAGTACCCGAAGAACCCAAGAACCCAAGAACCCGTCAAGGGAAAAGAACCCGAAATTTTTTTTTGAAGAACCCAGTTCTTCATAGAAGAACCCGGTTCTTCTGGGTGCGTCTGGGAAGAACCCGTACCCGAATCCGGTACTTGGGTGCGGGAACCCGGGATGGGTACCTGAACCCCACCCTCGGGTGCGGGTACCCGTGCAACACAACAAAAAATTAATTAAAAGGCATAAGTGAGCTCGATCGACCTACGCTCGACAAGCCACACAAATGCAAGACACCACACAGAGACATTGAGTTGTCGTTTCCGTTACCATTGCTGCCCAAGAGCCGACGTCGACCGTCTCCAAACCATCCATGCTTCCATCTCGTTGACCCTACCGGAATTTCTATCGCCACAACCGTCTGACAGTAGTTGTTCCTGACAACACTCTATCACGACTTTCTCCTCCCTGGACGTTGTTGACCAAGCAATCTACCATCTCAGTAAGTTGTCTGTTGTCTAATCCTAGCATCAAAGCCATTCGGGTTAGCTCTTTCCTGTAGCACATTTAGCCCACATCGTTGTTGGGGTAAATGTTTGATGCTGCCAAAATTTTTGCAACTGTCGCACTTCAATTCTTCTTCGCTGACCCCACAACACCTTACTCTGACCACGTGGTCGTTCTTCATTGCCACGGTCCCCAACATTCTCCACTGTCACATGCTATTGCAATCGTCCTTGTCACCATCCTTGCTGCCCTATCCATTCACTCGCCTCTGCTCACAGTTGTAAGCTCCAATTGCAGCTATAGCCACAACCACAGTGTCTGCGTCCATTCGAGAGCCATCGCTTGCAAACTCTGCAACTTTGCCGCATTCAACCAACAAAATCGAGCCACTTACCATAGTTGCAGTCCCTGTAATCCACACTGACCACAAGCGTTTAAGCGACCGTGTCCACTTCTTCGTACCTCCCAATAGTCACAACTGGTCAAGAATTATAAATTTATATTTATAAACTTTATAAATAAAGTTCTATTTATAAACTTTATATTTTTAAAAAGGGATCACCCTATCACCTTAAAATCGTGACCAGTGGAGGCAAATCTATAAACAAAATAAAGAAGGAAAGGATAATAAAGGGTATATTTTATAAAAAGTTGTCTAATATATATATATATATATCAATCAAAGTTATATATAAGGGATACTTTGAAAGTTCAAGTTGATTAAAAAGTCCGAGATATATTTTATATCACTAAAGGGAGAGATATTATATAAAAAAAAATCTTTACAAAGTGTAAATCTTTACAATCAACAATTATAAAAGGGTTCAAGTGAAGATTAAATTGAATATTCTTGGTTATTTACAATGGATCTTGAGAAGTAAAATTGTTAATTAAGGTGTACAAAATTATTGGGGAATACATAATGGAGTCAATTGCTAAAGACAAAAAACAGATCATAATTCGTAAATCAAGGCCGAATGATTCCTAGAAACTTCATATAATTGTGATTCAGTGCTATTTAAAGCTATGTTGCACGGGTTCCCGAACTCGGGGGTGGGGTTCTTGAACCCGTCCCGGGTTCTCGAACCCAAGTACCGGATTCTTGTACGGGTGCTTCTGAGAAGAACCCATAAGAACCGGGTTCTTCTATGAAGAACCAGGTTCTCCATTAAAAAAATTGGGTTCTTTTGTCTTGACAGGTACGAAGAACCCTGATGATGGGTACTTGGAACCCCAAAATCTGGAGTTCATTTTAGTTTTTATTTTTAAATTTTTAATTAATTTAATAGGCTTCCCCTAATATTCCAAGTAGCTAGTTCTGCATCTTTCGAGAGGAATTTGAGTACTTATGCCTTTATCCATTCAGCAAAGAGAAATAGGTTGGGCTCAAAGAAGGCAGAGAACTTAGTGTACATTCATAACACACTTTGTCTCATATCTCAAAAAGATCTTGGTTACAAGGAGGGTCCTTTCAAGAGATGGGGCCAATACACAAATGATGCTATGTGTGTGGGCGAGGAGATACAACCAGATGGCCTTCTTGAGCTACCTCCAGTTGCTATGGATGAGAAAGAGCCTCAAGATGAGAGTGATTCCTACTTGGAGAGCATGCTAATTGAAGATCTAAGTAATGTTGATGACATGGCTTGAGGAAGCCATTGTTCACCATTAGCTATTTTTATTTTAGTATTTTAAGATCTCCTAGTTTTGTTTGGAGATGCCTCAAGGCAAATTTTGAATGTAGAATGACATATGGACATTATATCATGATTCTTACTAATATGCAACTCCCAATTTGCACTTGATATAACCAACTAAAATTTTGAAATTTTTATTGTGAATGGTGAAATTGTTCAATGATGTGCATGTTTAAATATTTTAAAGTTTAAATCATAAGTATTTTAGTTTTCTTGTTTAAAGGTAAAAATATACAAATTCACTTTATATTAATAATTTATAATATAATATTTACTATATTATATATTATAAAATTATTAATATACCCCCGACGAACCCACGCACCCCGTTTCAGAAAATGACGTCCCCGTCCCCGTACCCGTCCCCGAATCCACGTTTCCTGGCAACATAGATTTAAAGTAAAAGGGACTTTTGCAGGAAAATATGTTACTATTTCTATCGCACCCGCTAAAAATGAAAATGACATAAAACCTAAAATCACAAACCAATTAGTGATTCCCGAGTCAAATATAATTGAAAAATTAGACTTAGAAAAAAAAACAATACAAAATAATGGATTTACAATTAAACATTGGGGATTATACATTTATGTCGTAATTCTTTGTTCAATCCATATGGAATGATCAAGCTGATATTATGCTGGGATCACCATGGATGGAAACTTTAGGGACCTTCATCCTAAATACAAAAAAAAAGTTTTTGACATTTTCATACAAAAAGAAAAAATAACACTACAGGATGTTGCATTGAAGCCAAATTTAGTAACACTAGAAGACATACAAGATATTTCAAAAGTAATTTTTCGAGAAGGTAAAAAAGTTGTGTTGCACGGGTACCCACACCCGGGGGTGGGGTTCTCGAACCCGTCCCGGGTTCCCGCACCCAAGTACTGGATTCGAGTACGGGTTCTTCCCAGACGAACCCAGAAGAACCGGGTTCTTCCATGAAGAACCAGGTTCTTGAAAAAAAAACTTTGGGTTCTTTTCCTTTGTTGGGTTCTTGGGTTCTTCGGGTTCTTGGGTTCTTGGGTTCTTCGGGTTTTTTGGGTTCTTCGGGTTGGGTTCTTTGGGTTCTTCATAAAAAAATATATTAAAAATTTAATTTTCAAATAATTTTTTTTATTGAAATTTAAAAATAACTTATAACAAAGGTAAAAAACTTAAAAAACCCTAAATCTTTAAGACTTTAACTCTTTATGAACACACACAAGCAAATATCTGATACGTGATTACTGATTTCATTTTAACTTTTAAGTTTTTTCCATTTGGTTGAGGCTTGAGCTGTCCTCGTTTACCATTTCCAGCGACAGTGGGTAGTGGGCAACTTCAGCAGCAGTGGGAAGCTTCAGCGGCAGTGGACAGAGGAACTTCAACGACAGTGGTATTTACAAGTTTTCGTTTTCAATTTTATTATTCCATGAAAAAGTTTCACAAGACCCGCGTGTGAAAAATATAGGTGCATTATATTACACATTTGAACAGTGAACACCCACAGGGGCTCAAATACATTAAGCAAAATTGCCGAAATGAATGTCACAATTTCTCGTTGTTTCGGACTGTCTGCAACATGAGCCACAACTGTCAATCCACTTTTATACACTCAATTTGCCTCCTACAGCTGCGGCATAGTCCCTCCTCCTTGTTGTTGTCAAACGTTGAGCTGTAGGGCTTGATTCATGCCATTGTTTACACAAAACAACGCACTATTCACTAAGGAATAGACCTCGACCTCCCTATGCAAACTCCTGTACCCAACCGAAGCCCTAAACAGAGATGACAATGCCACAAAATTACCTCTACTTAGCCCAAACTTGTTAAATTTTTAATTTTTTATACTATATACTATAACCTGAAATAGTTGCAATTAGATTAATAAAGTGCAGAAAATCTTCATCATTTTTTGCATTAATGAATGGCATTGCATAAATGCATTCATACACTGAATATCGCTCTGTGCTATTCTTTACAATATAAACCGTTCAGTGAGAATGTATTTCAAATTTTCAACTCAATCATCTACACAACATTCAAGCTAGTTCATTATCTACCCTCTAATAGTGGTGTTGCTTGCCCTTGCAATGTAATTTCACCATGGATCAACAAAATCCAATTAAATGGTTCAGAATTTGTTCAGGAAACATTCAAGCTAGTTCATTATCTACCCTCTAACAGTGGTGTTGCTTGCCCTTGCAATGTAATTTCACCATGGATCAACAAAATCCAATTAAATGGTTCAGAATTTGTTCAGGAAAAACACTGAACAGTTCATAGTATATATATTTTAATTTTTGAAAAATTGAACCATATTTCATATATATTATTAATTATAAATTTATAATTTATGAAATATAATTATTAAAATTTAATATTATTATATTACCTGACGAATCCACGCACCCTGTTTCCAAAAATGCCGTCCCCGTCCCCGCACCCACGTTTCTTGGCAACATAGTAAAAAAGTACTACAAAGTATGCAAAAAGAAGTTGAAAAGATCACTGTTAACAAAAATGAAGAAGTTTCTCGGTTTAAAGACCATAGTGAAAAACGATTAACACAAATTAAGAAGCTTAAGAAGGACAAAAAGTCGTGGAAAATAAGGTACAACAACTTATTGAGAAGGAAGCATTGAATTCTTCAAATAAAGAAATTCAAGTTGACGAAAATGGAATGAATACTGATCCAGTGAATATCACAACTCAAGAAGAAGACACGTTAGTTAAAGAGAAAACACACTCAAATGTTGAGATGAAGGAAATTCCAAGTGAAGATTTTGTAACCAATTCGATGACATCAAAACCTAAAGTAAGTCAGAATCTTGCCACACACATGATAAGGGAAACGAAAAGAACTCTTTATCTACATCCAAATCACAAGAACAAACATCTCAATCAATCTACGAATCCATATCACTCAGAACATAAGCAACAAACTTATGTTTCGAAGAACACTAAAGTGCGCACAACTCAAACCACTGATAACAGTTCATCACAAATTTCCAGTAATCAAAACATTTAACAAAATATTAATTTAGGATGGTCAGATCCTCCCTCCATGTGACAATTTAAATATCACTCTAAGGATCATATCAACTTGTATCGACAAAGATGACTGTCCCGAGACGAGATGACATTTATAGCAGAAAAAGAGATCAAGCCCTTCAATCAACAAGCTTTGTGGACAAAGCTTTTTGAAGAGGAAGGCAATGCTATGAATATAATTATGTAAAAGTAATAAATATATATAATAAATAATAATCACAATAATATGTAATTAAAATAATAATTAGTTAAAACAAAGAGGCATAGCTAAGGAGACCATGACTGTTCATAAAGGGACAACTTGCCTAGGGTATATAAGCAGGCCCCTCACTCTCATTTGTATCATTATCATTCATACATTTAATATATATTCTTGTATCCTAAATGGAGATCTACATATTCCAAGTCTTCTGGAGTATTTAACTTGAAGAACGAACTTTGTTCATTCCAAATTCCCTTATGAAGTTCTATTGTACAAAAGCCTTGTAGCCTTCCACGATAACAGAAACAAGCTACAAGCATTCCATGTCTTAAAGGAATTCATGGGAAAGCAGGTCCCATCAGAAGAACGGTAAAAGAAGTTTGAAAGATAGCAATAAGGACAACATGAATACCTTTGTGAAGAAACCAAGGTATCATAGGTAGGTATCTATAAGGTATGTATGATATTTTTATTTTTATTTTTAAAATGGTCCATCATAAGGTAGGGTTAAAGTTATGGCTCTAGGGCTTGTATTTTGAACTTTAGATAGCTCATAAGAAACCCTACTATTTACAAACCCTGATCTCAAGATATTTGTTCCCTATGATTTGACTTCTAGGTTTTGTTAATTCTAGGGCATGGATAAACCCTAGTGCGACATAAAATGGTCTAGGGTTTGAACTTAAGAAACCCTAGGATGACCTCTGAATTACATAGAAGCCCTAGAAAGATAACTTGATATCATGCTTTGGTATTGTATTCTTTTCTTGGAGAACTTGTTAATTAATATTGCAGGTACAAGAAGTAAAGATGGATGGGCCGATCCTTTAAAAAGCATGATAAGCGGGAACTATATGGACGCTTATATCTTCAGACTCCATTCATGATGTAAAAACTATAGATAGCAAGGACCTAAGTTGCAGGAAACGTGGGTCTAGGGGTCGTTTCCGTACGGAAACGAGTTTCCCCGTACCGTACGGCGTGGAAACGCGTTTCCGTCCGTACGGGCGCGTTTCCGAAATGGAAAACGCGCCCGTACGTACGGAAACGCGTTTCCACGCCGTACGGGCCCCGTTTCCAGCAAATTAACACTTGTTTTTTAAATTTTTTTTTTGCTAATTAATTTTTAATTAGTTTTAGGGTTTCTAATGACTTCTAGAAACCATTTCTAAAGCTATAAAATAGCAGTTCCTCTCATTCTCTCATCACACTATTCAGCAAGGAGTTTCTCTTGGAGATTGGCAGTTGTTTCAGTAGTTGGTGTTTTGAGCATTGAGCAAGGGAGATTTCAGCAGCGGGAGAAAGAGATTTCAGCAGCAAGAGAAGGAGATTTCAGCAAGAGATTTCTGTAGCAGCAGATTTGGCTCAGCTACAACCATATTTCTCTTCTCTTTTCTGGCATT